>PVIU01015690.1:0-47232 GCA_004026605.1 Ondatra zibethicus
CAGATAGAAACGGCTCTTAAAAATATTACAGTCATATAGCTCAAAAATGAAAAGAAGACATCCAAAAACATTTAGCAAAATATGAAAGCAAGCCATTCACAAAAAAGGGAAAATAGTCCAAGCAAAGTGAAGTGGAAACACATGAGAAATGTTGGCTCTCACCAATATTCTGAGGAAGATCAGTTTAAGATGAGAAACTTCCATAGTGGAGATTTTATTTAGTTTTTTTTTTAATATCCTGTGTTGGGTGTGTCCAGGAACTCTCTGACCATGGGCAACAGCAACCGCACTTCTGAGTACCATCATGTGAGCAGGGCCTTCTCTGCTTAGGACTCAGATGGAGGGGTGGGCAGGTGAGGGGCGGAGGAGACTAGTGGCTCTCACCTGGATCCAGCACCTTCACCTGAGTCAGGAGAAATACATGGTAAATGACAACCAACCAGAATTAAAGGAGCTGGGGCAGGAAGCTGTGGATCAACCAAGGACAGACAGACCAGCAAATGTCTATGCAGGACAGATCGAGGCTCTCCTGTTCTTTGACTTCTGAAATGAACGCTGGCCAGGTATATCTTTGACCTAAAAGTGTCTGAGATTTGACTCCAAAACTCCATACTGGGATTGTGAAAATAAAAGATCAGAAATCTGCCCATCTTCCAGGAAAGAGCAGTTCACATGAGTTCTGTCTTTTAAAACAGCACACTGATATCAGAAACCACCGTGTTTAGAGAACACCTTACAGCACAGGGGAATGTCTGCAAAATAATCTTAACTGGAATAGCATGCAATCAATGGATGTGTACAATTTATAATTGGGGGAAATGTAGCCCATAAAAACTTTCCACCAAAATAAAGCTGCCAAAGATGTGCCAAGATTCCAAAATGTCATCAGTCCCTACACAACAGGGACCTCTCCTTCCTCGAGGGCTTAGAACACAGCATAAAGTATTCAAGTTGAGCCCAAGCCCTTCCTGCTTGACTGTCCCAGACTGGGATTGAGTAAGTGAGACAATCCCCGGAATGTCACCTTACTTTCTCAGGGTCACATGAAGTGTTCCCCTGTTTTTAATATCCAGGAAGTTGCCTAGGAATTAAGTGTGTGTGTCACTGAAGCAGTGCACTCCCATCTCTGGCTAACACGTTCCTCATCTTTTGAATGGGAGCCCTTGGGGCCAGGTCCTGATCACCCAGTCTTGATGGAGCACTGTGCTCCGGAGTTTCCACCTGGGTCCCCATGGGGTGCCAAGCCTCTGTTATTCTCTTTCTTTCACCAAGTGCAGAGTCGGTGTCACAGGTGTGAAACCGAGGGTGGGGTCTTAGTGAAAGCAGGGCGATTTGCTCAGGAGGACAGAGAGGATGTCCCATTGATGCCTACATTAGCTCTAGCCAGAGAATTAATTAGTCAAACCAGAGCCATGCTCTATCCATCCTGCTCAGCCATGCCAGCCCAGGCAAAGGGCTAGATGCCACAAGATGCCTGTAGAAGTGACCTTCAGAAGGATGTTGGTCTCATTTCCATCCACAGACCTGGCCCCATTCACCATGCCAACCTGAGCCAACTTCTCCAGAAGGAAGTCCCAACCCTGACCCTTTGCTGTCTTCATTTCTTGGCACCACTCCTTGTCGTCCAAGCTGATTGCTACCCCTGTCTAAGACACTACAGGAGTTTCAAGACCTTAAGAGAGTCGGGGGGGGGCAGGAGTCTCTCTCACCCATCACCCCGCACACCATCAATGAAGCCGAACTCAGGAAATGCAAAAATTAAAAGGATTTTGCTTGGAGTCTTAGGAATTGAGGTCCTGGAGGCAGGAGTTTAGAGCGTCTGCTTTAGTATTCTGAAGAAGACAGCAGTGATGGGGGCTTCAACTGGCAAGCAGAGCTCACTTGCTATGAAGCAGTAAAATACCCTTTGTAGGAAAATTCCACTGAATGTTGATGAGGGAAGGGGGCTATCCTGGGCCTAATATGCAGGCCCGTCATCAAAGTTACTTAGGAAACTGAGGTGGGAACATCACAAGGCTAAGGACTGACAGAGCAGCAAGTATAGTGGCAGCCTAGGAAACTTAGCAAGACCTTGTCTCAAAACTTAAAAAGTTGAAGGGGTTAGGAATGTAACTCGGCGGCAGTGGTGGAACACTTGTTGAGCATGTGAGAAGCCCTGGGTTTAATTCCCAGTACAGGGGTTGGATAGGCAGTGCAGAGCAACTGGGGTAATTAATGACCAAAGGAAACCAAAGGAAGAATCATCTACTTAGTAAGTATGTTCATGAAACAAGAGTTTGATGCTGTATCCCATGCATCTTAAGTCTCCCGGCACAATAAACTGGCCTGGTTGTACCAGATGTTCCAGATGCCTGTAAGTCAGAGGGTGGAGGTGGCCAAGGCTCACATTCCCAGGCAGAGCCGGCGATGTAAGTTGAACTGCCTTAGAGCAAAAAGTCTCCGAGTCCGGCTTTTGTTATGACCACTCCTCCACTTCCCACAATACAGATGAGAAAACTGAGGCCTGAAGACAGGCAAGGAGACTTGCCGGATACTCAGAGGCCAAGTCACCAATACAGGCAGAACCAGATCCAAGTCCCCAACACAAAGAACCTCTGCCAC
This sequence comes from Ondatra zibethicus, assembly GCA_004026605.1. Taxonomy (NCBI): domain Eukaryota; kingdom Metazoa; phylum Chordata; class Mammalia; order Rodentia; family Cricetidae; genus Ondatra; species Ondatra zibethicus. Next base: position 2,602 of record PVIU01015690.1, read on the forward strand.
CTACTTCAGTTCTTGCACAAGCACCCCTTGCCTTGAAGACATCAGGTGGGGGGTGGGGGTGGGGCCAAGATCAGGGAAACAGAAGCCACCCTAATTGTCCTCTGGTCCTCCTCCCCTGACTCAACTGCTGTGGCATCCCTAGAGCTGTAGGTGTTAATTTGGGGGCCTCTGTGCCCTGAGCTTGGGTACCACAAAGGAAACATGAGAATCCAGAGCTCCCTCCTGGTAGTCCTCCTGGCTTTGGAGACCCAGCTGCCTGTGGCCCTGTGTAGGAATAAGGGAGGTGAGTGGCATGAATCCCTCTGCTCTAGGGGCCAGGCGGCTTCTTCCTATCTATAGAGAGTGGGGGCTTTGGGAGAACCAATGATGAGTGTGTGTGTGTATGTGTGTGTGTGTGTGTCCCTGCTTGTTCATGCTTGTGTCTTCACCTGCCAACGAACTCTGCCCTTTCTCAGTACTTGCTAGTGCCTGCATTCACATCTGAATGTTTCCAAGGATACACGCCTATTTCTGAGTACATACGTACCTTTGTTCCTGCCTGTACCAACCTCTGTCTATACATGCACGCTTAATGTGTCTGAGCTTGTGGACATGTCTCCATCCATCCATGTGTCACTGTGTCTCTCTGTAGGGGAAGACCTACCTAACATTCTGATTGCATCAACGGGGGGTATAAGCCATCCTCTGGACCCCAGGGACCTGGAGAAGGGACGTGGGAGTTAGTAAGGACTGTGGCCTCTGGGATCTGGGGTCTGATGGGAGGAATCTCTGCTTTTGCCTCTCTTCTTCCTTTCCTCTGTGTCAGACCCATTCCCACCCCACCCCACCCCCGACAAAGCTCAGGTTGGTGTGTTGACAGTGAGGGACGCACAGGTGTTCTTATACTTGTGGGTGAGCCCACTCATCCATCCCCTTCGGAAGCTGGAACACTTTGACCTACATTCGCTTTTGCAGAGCCGGCCTTGGCTTAGTGGAAAGGTACAGAAACAGGGACGGAAGCCCCTCCTCCAGGGCTGGGGAAGCCATGCAGGGCAGGTAAATGAAGAGAGCAGTTTCTACGGCACCCCTTCCCTTTAGCCTTTCTGAGAGGCGCAGGTCTCCGCCTGGGACATGAACTGATTAGGTGTTTGGAGATTCCTGACTGAGGGTGGATGTCCCAAGGCCTGACCTTGTGTCGATTGTGATTCGGGCAACCATCATGTAGAACTCTTCTTCGCTGTGCCGTAGTGAGTCAGTACTATTTTTATCCCCATTTTACTGACAAGGAAACGGAGGTGTAGTGGTAAACCACCTGCCCCAGGCCAAAGACCAAGATGGTATCAAGAATGATGTCTAATTGTGACTCTTATGAGTCAGCAGGGCTCACTTGGTCAACTCACTCCCCGCGATATGGGCTCCACGCTTTCCTCTCAGGGGCAATGGGGTCTTAAAGGATAAATGTCAAGTATGCCCATAAGTGCAGCATATGTGGTGGCTTTGTGGAGTGACTGAGGTGTCCTAAGAGAGCATCCTGACACCACACCCGGGCTGAGAGACCCGGTTCCACCAGAGCTTGGGCCTGCTCAGCCTGGTCAGGTGTGACACGCTTACCATTCCCAGCTCATGTCAATCCATCCTTCCCTGGTTCCTCTCCCATGAGACATCTGCCTGGCTCTCAGTAGAATTTCAGACAGTGACAGAAGGTGATAGGACCAAGGGAAACCTCCGTTTGTCTAGGTGGAAGCTCAGCCACTCCTGTTTATAGGAGCCCATGCTCCTCATTTGAATGTCAGGGTGTTGGCAATTTTGCAGAGTTACATTTAGAGAGCTGTGTATCAAGGGCTAAGTGTGCTCATGCATCTGACTTCATCTGTGTAGCATTCATTTAACCATGTGCAAGTACGGTTGCTACACAAGTATGGAGTCTACACATTGGCTGTGATGTGTGTGTGTGAGTCTGAGTGTGTAACAGTGTGCATGTGAGAGACGCAGAGAAAATGCGTCAATGAGATCAACTATGGTGTGTGTGTGTGTGTGTGTGTGTGTGTGAGAGAGAGAGAGAGAGAGAGAGAGAGAGAGAGAGAGAGAGAGAGAGAATGTGTCAGCGAGTGGGAAACCGTGTGTGGAGGGAAGGTACGGAGATCAGGTAGGGAAGTGTGGCCACCCAGACCCCTACACATCTCTCCATATACTCCAGGCTTTTATGTCTGTCTCCACACTGTGGCCCTGTCAGTTTGTCCCACTTAAAATGTCAACTTTCTGCCCGTTCCCTATCAGTCTAGTCCTTGGACCCCAAGCCCTGGGCCCTCCTCCAGAAGTTCTCCCTGCTTCTTGCATATCCTGCAGCCTACGCTCCACCAGCGCCCTCTCCCCACTAGAAGCTTCAGCGTCCTTCTTTAGAATTCAGACAGCTCCATTTGGCCCACTGTCTGAGGCCTGAGCATTCCTGTGCTGGGCTTGTGAGTTTGATACTAAATCCTGGCCCATAGATAGTCTCCACAGCTCTTACCCCACCACCATCACACATACACACACAGACACACATGTACAGACAGCCCTTCTTCCCTCCCAAATACCCACAAAGAGACATTCCTCAGAATGTGTGCTCCCTCCCAGGCTAAGCTGCTCACTCTTCAGCGGGGAGCAGCAGTTCAGCTTAACCATCAGTTTAACAACTAAAGCTGACTGTGCACCAGCAAGGGACCACCTACTGTGTGCACAACCAGTGCCCAGGCAGGGACAGAGAAAGAGAGGACAGAGACTGTTGACACCAAGCCCAATGGAGCTATCTGAACTCTAAGCAAGGAGGTGTGAGGGAGCTTCTGGTGGGTAGGCAGAACTGGGGTAGGATGGGTTGCAGGATAGAGGAAGGGGGAGGGTCCCCTGGATCACATCATAGGCCTGGATCAGCTGAAGCTGCTGTGACTCTAGATTGAACAGAAGCCCTAGGACCAGTCCCATTCCTATAGCTCAAAGCAGCACATAAAGATTAAAGGGAGCCAGACTCTGTGAGTCCTAGCCTAGGCCAGGGCTGGGGTACACTGGTCACTGTCATTTGGGGACTTCTTCCTCCAAATGGATAGTGTGTGTGTGTGTGTGTGTGTGTGTGCATGTGTGCATGCATGTGTGTGTGTAATTCATAGAAAATGTGTCACTGAGTAGGATTTCCAACTTGTGTGTGATTTCCAACTCTCGTATGAAATCACAAGAAGACTAATTAGATCAGCTCCAGAACAGAGCATTCTGGAGCTGTTGGAGAAAAGTTTCAAAGACAAGAGTTGATACTAGAATCTAAAGCGGTGCCACTCACAGCAGTAGTGAGCACAGCAGCCCACATGTGCCTTGTTGGCAAGCAGCTGGCACACATGCAACACCGGGCCTCCCTTCAAATCCCTCTTTTCCCAACGGCCATTAAGCCCCCAGCACTGTGCACTGTGCTGTGCTCATGAAGAGCAGAGCAATCAGGCGAGTAGGCTCAGACTCTAGCCCATGAAAGGGACACATAGCTGCGAGCACATACTCCAGCGCCGACCCGGATCCATGGGCTCAGAGAAGCAGGGTCTTCTGACGAGGTGACGTTTCAACTGAGATCAGCAAACTGATCAAGTGGGCAGGGTGGAAGCTGGTGCCAGCCAGAGCCAGAGTCTTGCAGAGAGTGAGCTGGCTTGAAGCTGCTCAGGAGCCGACGAGCAGGAGAACCAGAGTGACATGCAGGTGGGAAGGGGCCAGACCAGGCACAATCTGATCGTCTGCGGTAGAGATTGTGTGTTTGTGCCTATGCATGTACAGGCGCACATATGTGTGTACATGAACAGAGGACAACCTAGTGTCACTTCTCAGGTGACTTCCTCCTTGTTTTTGAGTCAGAGTCTCTCATTAACCTTGAATCACCTAGTGGGCCAAGCTGGCTAGCCAGCAGACCTCAGCAATCAACCTGCCTTCACCTCCTAGGGGCTAGGATTATTAGTGCACATCACGCCTCCCACCCCCAACACACACACACACACACACACACACACACACACACACACACGTACACACTTTTAAAAAAAATGGGTTTTGAAGATCAAAGTCAGGTCCCAAATGAGTGATCTCATTTCTTTTCCTATGCCACTTGAATGTCAAATTAGCTCTAGATGGTAGGAAAACTCTAAAACTCGTCCTGGTGGCAAGCAAGAAGTAAGAGACAGGGGGATTAGAACCTGCAATCCCCAAGTCAATGATTATTACATAGCCCTGAGCTGCCTCTGGTTACATGATGTGAGGGTTCTTGTGCAGAAAAATTGGGGGGCTGCCCACCAGACGACGGGCCTTGCCTCCAGGTGACTCCGGATCAGTGCATGAATGACCGCCAGTGCCCCTCATCTATGAAGTGCTGCTCCAGAGCCTGCTTCCGCCAGTGTGTCCCTAGGGTCGCAGGTAAGTAGCTTCTCCACTCTGCCGACCACCCAAGCCTCAAGCCCCAGGGCCGGTGGGCACAAGCAAGACTCACTCAAGCCCCTGTATTGCAGTGAAGCTGGGCAAGTGCCCCCTGGATCAACTCCACTGTCTCAGTCCTATAAAGCACATGTGTAACCAAGACTCAAACTGCTCAGGCAAGAAGCGGTGTTGCCTCAGTGCCTGTGGCCGGGACTGCCGAGACCCCAGCAAAGGTACCATTCCTGGGGGCCGGGACAGGGACTTCCTCTCCAGCCTAGCTCGGGGATGTCCTTCCAGGTTAACAATCTCTGCAGGACACATCCCTCAGAAGCGAGGCTCCTTGATGTGGCCACAGCTGGAGAAGTAGGGTGCAAGGGCTCCCATTAGCATGGCAGAGAAACCGTCTTCCTCAGTTCTGAACGTGCTATGCCACCAAGACCACATCCCTGAGCTGCCTTGGACATCAGTTTGCCCTTCTGGAGGAGGCTGGGGAGTACTGTCTTAGCAATCATGAGTGACAGTATCTAGATGGAGGACTCACACTCAGAGTTGTGTTACTGAAGAGGGTTAACCTTTTCTTTCCCTTTCTTTAGGCTAATTCCGGCTTGGGATTATACATGGCTCTGCACCTTAGGTGTGGTTCCCACCAGGAAGAGATCATGATGGGAGTCCGGGATCCTCCCGCCCACATCATCTCTCCAGAGCAATTGTAACCTTTTGACAGACCCTGCCCTGTTGTGACTTCCTCTACAATGAGTGCCTCCTGTTTCTCTTCCTGCGTGCCCTAAAGACACACCTCATCCTCTGTCACACTGAGCTTCCTACCCCACCTCATAGCCATTTTTACAACTCCCTGTACATTCTGTTTCCTCCACTTACAATACCAACTCAGGCAGCCCCATCTCTATGGAGCCCTGAACCCACCTCTAGACAGTCCTCCCCCAAAATGTATGTCTAGCAGAATTTCCCCAACATCAGTCAGTCCATCTGTACATGCCCTTGCAATCTTCACCATCCCTGCAGAAGCACACTGCAATGTGTCAAGTTGTGTAAAGTAACCCCTGTACAACCATTTAATTTACTTAATATCTTCATTTAAATGGCTCACTTTTGGGTGTAACAATTCATTTCCAAAGGATGGCGTGTGTGTGTGATGGGGGGGTATCACTATAGTAAATGAGATCTGCAATATCACTGGTCAGAAACAGAATGGAATTGTGAAGCCACTGTAATGAAAACAGCAGTTCCCTTAAATTAATTCATGCTTGATTTAAATAATACCATTAAATTCTAGCTCAATATGGTCACCCACCAAGGCAGAGCCTGCCTCTGTTCTAATAAATGGAGATTAATAAGGGTTAAAGAGAGGTTGGAGATGCAGAGCTCTGCCTGAGTCAGCTTCCCCGGGCAGAGTCGGGAGTGAAAAGAGAGCCTCCTCATTCGGGGAGTCAGTGTTGTAGCCCAGCGCTTGCTAAGATCATTCCATTTGTACCATATCCAGGGAAGGTGCTCTAGTGGTTGGATGTCCTGTGTAGAGTAAATCTGTCTCCTCTGCTGGGTGGTGTCTCACTTGCTCTGGTTTCCCTGGAGCCCAGCCTATAGTCAGGGTTTAATAAGGGTTTCTTGAGAGGAATCAGCAAGGCTTCATCCATTCCTTGGACCCAGATACCTGAATTCCTGACTGTCCTTCCTCCCCAGCACTCATCTGGGCGGGAAAAGAAGGCACCCCCACCCCTTTCTCTGCTGAGACTCCTTTTGTCTGCTACACTCAGGCTAATATAGATAAGGCGGGGATTCTAGCTCTCCGCTTCCTGTTCTTATGACCCCCGCTGTGTAGCCCAGGTGGGGCCTTCACCACTTCCATCTGCAGTCCCAGAAGATGGACCAAGTCTCACTTTCTGACTGCTGCACAGCCCTTCTCACTAGATCCCGATGCCTGAACTGTTAACTCATAGTAACAGTTTCTAGAAACTGACTGCTAATTAATTAGTCCAGAGTGAGTGCCCATCCTATGCTTCCCACTTTAAAACTTGTTCTGCTAATTGGTGTAGGAAGCCCCATCTTGATTGTGGGTGGGACCGTTCCCTAAATACTGGATCCTGAGTTGGACAACATGAAGCGAGTGAGCTGAGTAGGCCATGTGTGCACTCATCACTTGCTTCTGAAGGCAAACGTCATGTGACCAGCTGCTTTGTCATGTGACTTGCAGCTTCAAGCATCTGCTGCCTTGACTCCCCTGCCATGAAGGACTGTATCTTGAACTGTGAACTGAAATAAACCCTTTTCTCAGAGTGTTTTGTCACAGCACCAGAAAGAGGAGTTAAGGCAATATGCTGGTAATTTAGAGCCTAGCTAGGAATCTGTTTGGGTAGAGCTATCAGCCACAAGCCACCATCCTTCTGGAAGCATCCAACCTCTGCTACAAGAAGAGCTCATCCAGAAGCCACTGGCCTAAAGTTGAGCTGCCTTTTAGCCAAGCCTCACACTCTTGGCCGGGGCTTAACGTTTGTGGTAGGAAGTTTAGGGAGTACGGGGACTGTTGGTGACACAGCAAGAGCCTGCTAGAAACTGACTGCTAATTAATTAGTCCAGAGTGAGTGCCCATCCTATGCTTCCCACTTTAAAACGATTATCACACCATCCCCCCATCACACAGAGAAGCCGACACTGTACTCCAGAGCAACGTCGGAGGAGCAGCAGCTTTGAAAGGACGACTTGTCCCAGCTCTTAGTTGGGAGGTGTTGGGAGGTGATGCGGTCAGAATTAAACTCCAGCATCTCCTTCTTTGGATAATGATAAACCCAGACAAGAACAAAATATTACAGGGTACCCACCCTGTGCCCCACATCCTTTCATTCACATGGACAATCAATCAATCCCACTGCACCCTCACAGGCCTACTGGGTAGCTTTCGTTTCTCCATTTCTCATATACAAAGAGAACTGAGGAATAAAGAGGTGACTTTGGACAAAGCCCCAAGGAGCCATACATACCAGAGGCAGGATTCAACCCGGAATGGTTGGGTTCCAATTCATTATTATCCCTAGTAAGTAGGTGGACGCTTTAGCAACGGTGTCCACAGATGAAAATAATGAGGCTCGCACAGTCCCGAGAAGGTTCTGTGAACAGGCTCAATCCTAGACGTCAGAGGCCTGTTGGTCCACATCTGATTGTCCTGGGTTTCATTCTTCAGGGAGTAGAGAATGAAAATTCCGAGGCTCAGGAAGGAAGCTCCCATATAAGACAGCTAACATTTGGGGGTCAGTGGTCCCGTGGCTCTCTAGAGGTTCCAGATTATGAGCTAGGTTCCTAGAGGGACAGGAGGTGCCAGATCACAGGCTGTGGCTTCTCTAATTATAGGGGCACTAGCCATACAGTCCCTCTAGCCCGATTCCTGACCCATTCACCATCTGCTTCTTGGAGACTAGCCTTGTCTCTGCAGCATCTCCCCCCGTCCTCAGCGGCTAAAGTCCTGCCACAAACCGGCTGCTTCTCTCCACTGTCCTCCTGGAAAGTCTCCTGGCATGCCGGGAACCTGGTTCCTTTACAAATGCCAATCATGTTTTCTGTCCTTACTCATTCAATAATGTTTGCTGAGCACCCACTATAGGCTGCAGGCCCTACTTCACACTCTAGCGGATGGGATAAAGGCCTAGCTAGGAATCTGTATGACATACACCAGGCTGCAAAGATCTGCCAGCCCACAGGAGGCCACGAGAGGCCTAATTCATCCGAGAAGGTGTCCAAGCAGGAGTGAGAAAGTGTGACACGCCAATCATCCATTCCCCCCTCCCTTCGTATCCAACAATAGTGTCCCCATTTAGAAACCTTGTCCATACCACTCAGCTACTGGGATGCTTATGGCTTTCTACATATTGCCCACGGCAACACAGAGGCAGAAACCTGAAAGGTTAGTTCAGTCACAACTGTATATCTGTGTACTTTAATAACATTCCATACTGAGTTTAAAAAGTTAAATTAACTTTAAAAGATTTTTTACTCCCTCTTGGCTTCCTTCCAGCTAGAGATGTCCATGTGGCTCAATACTGGCCAGTCAGAAGTAGAAGTCAGTCTACTGGGAAGGCCTTCCTAAGACATTGTCTTCCCACTGATGAGACAAAGTTGGCCTTTTGCTCCTTCCCCCCAAGAACCCTTCACACTTCCTGGAAGGCGGCTGCTACAACCTAGGGAACCGTCTTGGTTGGGCTCCCCCAGGAGGGATCTCGGCATACTGATCCACTTGATGGTGCTGATTTAGAAGTGTCCCTGGGGGAGTGGAGGGTGACAGATGCCATAGAGAAGTACACCAGAAGAAGCAGCTCACGAGAGCGTGCCAGTGGGTAAAGCTCACAGGGCAACTGCAGAAGCAAGTGTAGCAAGGGAAGGCATCCCAACAGACAGTGTGTACAGAAGGCTAATGGATCCTCAAGGCTGTGCATAAAGCACTAGCATCCTGTGCTCCTGGGATGAGGACTCCAGCACAGAGTGGAGGAAGGAGTCCCGAGGAGCCTGATCTTCAGCGCTGCTCATGAGCAGCTGTGTCAGCTATATCCCCTTGCAAAAGACAGGCTGTTCTCTAGTGAAGACGCTGAGAATCCATTTCTGTCCCTGCAGCTAACACAGCCTGAGAAAGCAAGAGGAAGGGAAAGTTATTTGTGGGGATGGCATGGCATGTGCTAACCTGCTCTGAAATCCAAAAGCCAGATATGGCTCTCATTTTGCACATAAGGAAGAGAAACAGCCAAGAAGAGACACTTGGTTCAAGGTCATACAGCAATCCAGTGGCAAAGGCCTTATCGATTGCAGAGTAAGAGGCCACTATAAATGAAGTGCATTAAACAATACACACTCATTATGTCATAGTGTCCTTAAGTTAAGAGATGCAGCACGGATCCTACGCTTCCCGAGACTGCAGCCGCATTCAGCCTGGGTGGGAATCTTATCTGAGCTTCAGCTGCAGAAGCCTCAGCTTGCAAGCATTTGCTGGCAGCATTTCAGTTCTGTGAGGGCGAAGAAACCCAATGCCCAGCTGGCAGTGGCCACAGGTCACCCTCATTTCCTTGCTCTTCCAGCATGGTAACTTGCTTCATCAAAGTCAACAGCACTTATAACCTTACATAATCTAATCACAGAAGAGACATGTCATCATCATACTCCAGAAGCAAATCAGTAAGTCGCATACACTCAAGCATACACTTATACTAACACACATACACATATACTAACACTCATATACATATATACACACATATACTAACATACATACACATACAGTAACAGCATATACATATATTAACACGCATACATACACAATACACTAACACCATATACATACACACATACACTAACAGCAAATACACATGCATACATTAACATGCATATACATTCAAGCACACATGAATGGGCAGAGTCTAGCTATGCCATTCTGACTCCTGATCTGCAGAAATGGTGAGATGACAAATCTGTAAGGTAGAGCTACAGAAATTATGATAATTTGTAAGACTGCAATAAGAAAACTAGTATACTACATTTTGAAGAATTATCCCAAAAGTGAATATAGAAAGTATCTCATTATTAATTTCTCTATTAATATTATGTTAAAATTATATTTGGGATATATTGGATTAAATAAAATATTTTTTAAATCATGTTTTTTAAAAGATGTTTGTTTATGTATATGGTATTTTGTCTGCATGTTTGTCTACACACCAGAAGAAGACATCAGCTCCCATGGGATTATAGTCATAGGCAGTTTGTGAGTCACCATGTGGGTGCTAGAAGGTGAACTCAAGCAAGACCTCCAAAAGAACAGCCAATGTTCTTAACTGCTGAGCCATTTTTCCAGAGCCCTTTTTTTTTTAATACTGTTACCAGAAACAAAACAAACAAACATAAATAGTATCTTATGTATTCCAGCCGACCTGGAACTCACTATCCACACAAGGATGACCTTGAACTTCCAATCCTCCCACCTTTGCAACCTGACTGCTTGGATTACAGCTATAAGCCACAGGGCCTGGTTTGCACAGTACTAGACATCAACCCCAAGGGCTTCATGCTCAACAGGCAAGCACGCTACCAACTGAACCTCATTTCCAGTCCAGAACTTCTAACCGGCATAGGTGGTTCACTTGGTATCTGTTGTTCATTTGGTATAAGCTTCAGTCATGTGACCTAGAGTCAGGTGCTTCTCAAGCCTTACACCCCCAGGTGAGGAATAACATCTCACTCAGCCAGCATTCAGGTGCTGACTGATGGGATGGGGCCTGTGCTGGCCCAAGGGAGGTGCTCAATCAATATTGATGACTATTGTTATGAGTGAAGGATCACACACAGCCACCCAAGAAATGCTGGAGGATGGAGGTTACTAAGTGTTCAGCACTGTTGAAACCTCCCTTCCCTCCCCATTCCCAACCCTCCTGGAAGGAAGTAATCAGGATTCTCTCGGTGAGTGGGAGTTCTGAGCCTCCTGGACAGAAGGACCAGGACTGGTTTCACAACTCACTTGGAGAGAAGAATACACTAGAGCCTACGCAGGCACAGCTGGGGCTCCCGGGAAATGAAGCACCCTCCCCAACCTCCCAACTCAGACCTCCGCAGTCTGAGCAAGTACCTGGGGTCACCTATAAATTCAGAAGCTTAAGAGCTTGTCTCTGCCACGTTTGTGTCAAAAAACGTCTGGGCTAAGTCACTTGAAAAGATGCCTGGCACTTACTAATCACTAAATTAAGCAAATCGTGATCTCTGCCATTCCTGGACCAGCGTTTAAAACCTTTCTCCAAGGGCGTCCCCATTCCCTGACCGTCCCATCCCTCTGGGCTCTGACTTTGAAGGATGCTACCAACTGTTAGGCCCCCATCCATCCTAGGCAAGAATAGAAACCACCGCCTCCGGCCGCCCGCGGCCTCCCTCCCTCCCCCGGCAGCGATCGATGCGGCCTCAGCCGCGGGGGACGGGAACACAGGAAAGGAGGGGGCCGCGGGGCCTCCGCCGTAGAGAGGCGCAGCGGGGCCTCCGGGGCACAAAACAGCCCCAACAACGCCTTTGGGGACAGGTGCGTTGGACTCCCTGGAGGCCAGGAAAGGTAAGGAGCCTCCCTTGAGGAGGGGCGTGGCTGGGTAAGTGGGAAGCGGGGATGGCCTGAGGATTCCCGGTGCTACAGTCCCTTCTAGGAGACCTGTAAGGAGGGGCAGCGTTACCGGGATGGTCTTGCTTGCACATTCTGTAAAATGGGATTTAGAAAACCCGGTGGTGTCAGGATAAAACCGAGCGCGTTTTGTGTGAGGAGCTCAGGGAAGTGGCCGGCATGCAGGGTTGCTCACAAAAAGTATCAAGATTGCTAAACCAGTCACGAGAGGCCCACAGACAATCTGCATGATCTTGAACAAGTCATTCAGTCTCTCTGACTGAGAGTCTTAACGAGAAATGTTTGCTGAATTCATTATCCGAATTCATACAGCAGGGGAGTGAGTGCCAGATAAACCCCCTTCTAATGTGTGACAGAAGTGGAATAAAAACCCATATGTTTTGACGCCAAAGCCGGTGGAGGATGCCAGTGATGCACCAATTATGGGGCTGGGGGCTACACGACACTAAACATCAGAGTTTTTAGTCCTCAGAGGTTCTTCAGTGTAGTCCGGACTACAGAGGAGGAAACAAACCAAAAGTTCAGAGAGGGCAATGGATGCACTCAGGTCAACAGCTAGGAAGTGGCAAGTTCAGAACCTGAACCCAGATCTGATGAAAAGAAGGGACACGATTTTGATGTTTACTGAACACTCACTGTATAACAAGGACTTTGCATGTATTCTCTCACAAGTGTTCATCCACAGTGCCATGACCAGAGCAGAACAGCCAAGCTAAGGATGGGAATACTAACCCCCTAATGCCAAGTCCAGCGTTAGTGAAGGGCATCTTGGCTCCAGGCCTTGGCGTACCGGCCATCTCATCCCCCGGAAGAAGGCATTACTGACTTTCCGGGTACAGATGAGATTACACAGTTTCATGGAGCAGGGATGATCCAGGAGAATCAGGGATCAGTAGACAGTGGAAGAATCTAGCATTTCTGGAGTACCAAGTGAAGCCAACATTTCCGTAAACCATCTGGACCCCTGGCTAACTCTGGAATGTGTGCTCTTGTCTGCTTGGTGCATTCTGCAGGAAACTAAGACCTAGAGAAGCAGCATTGCAGTCAAGGGCCAGGTCCATTAAGGATAGAGTTAAATTCTGGTTTGCCTGACTCCAGAAGATAGTGGCATAGGTGGATAATTTAACAAACTCCTCTGAAGAAGATGTTAGGCCACACAATCATTTTTTCCACACTTTCAAGTGGCTATCCTGATTCCTGCTGGGGAAGAATTTCCTAAAAGTAAATATGTGACTGCTAAGGTAACACAGAACCAAGGTTTAAGGTCGGTTCTGAAGGACACCACAGGCATAGCATTACATAGTCTATCCCAGTAACTTTCAACTTGACCATGTATTAGAGTCACCCTGTAGGCTTCTTAAAAACAGACTGGCCGGGTGCACTGATATGTGTCTGGAATCCCAACACTCTGGAGACAGGGGCACATGGATCAAAAGTTTGCTATCAGCCTGAGTGGGCTCCATGGCTGCATGGTGAGATCCTGTCTCCACCTAAATAGATAAATAAAACAATATAAAAACACAGAGTTCAGGCTCCTACTCCAGAGGTTCTCAGTATCGAGATCAGGACAGACAGACTACATCTTTGACCTACCCCCGTGATGAAGATTCTTTTAGTTCAGGGAGGATACACTGGGAGGATCAAGAGTCTCTCAACTGGCTTTCTTAGTAATCCTAGGTAGTAAGCCTCAGCTAGCCCCATCCATGGAGGAGTATACGGAGGTTCCGAAGAGCCACCACAGACATCTGGCTTCCTAAACCCAAGCTTGTCCAGGAATAAAGGAGAGGTGTCCTACACGAGCACCTTGTCGATGCCACCATCCCATCGCTTCTAAAGCCCTTTAAGGTAGGCCTCCCCATTTGTTGTGCCCTGGAGGAAATAAATTGGGCATAGGGAGGATGGGTGATTTAGTCAAAGTCATCAAGTCTGTGGTTGAAGAATATTCAGACCCAGGCCTGACTTGTGTCCAGGGGTCATTCGCTATCTGAGCGTCTACTGCATGCCTGGCACTTTACACAGTCTCCAGCACCCTGTCCGGAGACGGAGCAAAGCATTTTAACCCACAGGGCAGCAGACCTACGCCATGGTGAGCGAGTCCCCAGGGCTGGGCTCCCGGGTCCCCTGGAGGACAAGAGATGAGGCGCTGCGTGTGAACGTGGGCGGAGTGCGGCGGCTGCTGAGTGCGCGTGCCCTAGCACGCTTCCCGGGCACAAGGCTGGGCCGCCTACAGGCGGCGGCATCTGAGGAGCAGGCGCGGCGCCTCTGCGACGATTACGACGCAGCAGCGCGCGAGTTCTACTTCGATCGGCACCCGGGCTTCTTCCTCGGCCTCCTGCATTTCTACCGCACCGGCCACCTGCACGTGCTGGACGAGCTGTGCGTCTTCGCCTTCGGCCAGGAGGCCGACTACTGGGGCCTGGGCGAGAACGCACTGGCCACGTGCTGCCGTGCACGCTACCTGGAGCGGCGCGTGACACGGCCTCGAGCCTGGGACGAGGACAGTGACACGCCAAGCAGCGTGGACCCATGCCCCGACGAGATCTCCGACTTGCAGCGGGAGTTGGCCAGCTACGGTGCAGCACGCTGCGGCCGCCTGCGTCGCCGCCTCTGGCTCACCATGGAGAACCCTGGCTACTCGCTGCCCAGCAAGCTCTTCAGCTGTGTATCCATCGGCGTGGTGCTCGCCTCCATTGCTGCCATGTGCATCCACAGCTTGCCGGAGTATCAAGCCCGGGAGGCAGCGGCGGCAGTAGCTGCAGTGGCTGCGGGGCGCAGCGTGGAGGATGTGCGAGATGACCCAGTGTTGCGCCGCCTCGAGTACTTCTGCATCGCCTGGTTCAGCTTCGAGGTCTCATCGCGCCTACTGCTGGCTCCTAGCACGCGCAACTTCTTCTGCCACCCGCTCAATCTCATCGACATTGTGTCGGTGCTGCCCTTCTACCTCACACTGCTGGCTGGAGTGGCGCTTGGTGACCGGCGTGGAGCCAGCAGCGGAGAGGGGCTCGGAGACCTGAGCAAGGTGGTACAAGTGTTCCGCCTCATGCGCATCTTCCGTGTGCTCAAGCTGGCACGCCACTCCACTGGGCTGCGTTCGCTGGGGGCCACGCTCAAGGTAGGATGACTGAGGCAGGGTTGGGACAGAGGGAAGACATAGAGCAGGGTGGATTAACTGCTGCGTGTGTAGCCTTACCACATACAGGTGCCCATGGACTAAGATGCTACCTATTGAGCCAGGCATAAGACTAGAGGCCAGATATACATTCATATTCACCCTGATCTAACCCCGTAACTCTGTAAAGAAGGGCTTACCGGACCTGGAATGATAACTCGGTTAAGAGCACTAACCGCTCTTCCAAAGGATCCCAGTTTGGTTCCCAGCTCACAACAGTCTGCAACTTCAGTTCCAGGGTGTCTGATGCCCTCTTCTGGCTTCCATGGGCACTGCACACATGTGGTACACAAATACACATGCAAGCAAAACACCCCTACATGTAAATAAAAATAAGTCTCCAAAAAATTAAAAGGGCTTGGTACTACCTGTATTTCCCCAGAAGAATAAAGAAAAATGCATATATAAAATTAAGTATAGAAAATAAAATGGAGTGAACTATGGGAATGAGAGATCACTAAGTAATTAAGAGTGGGTATCGCCCTTGAAGAGGACCCAAGTTTGGTTTTCAGCACCCACATCAAGTGGCTGACAGTCACTTCTGACTGCAGTTCCAGTGGACTCCAGTACTTCCGTGGGCACCCAGACACACATGCATATAGCCACAAACATACACAAGATTTTAAATGAATCTTTTAAAGATTAAAGTGAACCACTCTTGTCCACCAAAAGGAAGGAAAAAAGACAGACAGAAAGAAAGAGAGGGGGAAGGGAGGATGAAAGAAAGGAAAGGGCTTTTGATGTGCCTGTCAAATACCAAGTAAAATATAGCACACGGAAATATGCAAAGCAGGATGCTAACTGGCTTCTCTCCTGGTACCTTTCTTCTAGCATCATTGGAAGGCACAGGTAGTCAAGTAGTCTTGGGTCACTCCTAGCCTAGGAATAGCCCACGTGCTAACATTTACTGTGCACAGAATGAGTGTTCCATGCCAACTTCACATTCATTATTGATTAGTCCTTAGGACAACTTCCTCGGGAAGATGCTATAATTTATTTTCTACCCGTAAATGAAGATCCTGGGGTGGCTAGGCTGTTTTATTAGCCTGGTTGCAGTTTATTGGCTACTGGCCCTGCCCAGAGGGTGAAATTAGCCTGGTTCAGGGAAGGAGGCAACATGATCAACTTGTATCCACAGTCGGATAAGGGAACAGAGTGAATGCCAGCAGAGGGGCACAGCGGGAAGAGATGTAGTGGTTGAGGTACTGAGGGACACGAACTCTGGACCCGTGTTTTTGATTCTTTTTTTGTTCCGAGGGCACTGAGAAGCTTTGTGAAGGGCTTGTATTGTCACTACAGATGTGGAAACTGAGGTTCTAAGAGGCGACAGGACTTGTGGGGATCTCTTTAATAAGTGGCAGACCCCAGAGGACAAACCCACTGTGCCCAGCTCCAGCCTTTTGTGTTCTCCCAGGCCGTAGTCAACCCTGTGAAGGATCCCCAGAAAGGGGCTTGAAAGTCCCTCCCAACCTTGATGATACAGCACCTTGCATGTCCTAATGCAGGGCAGCCAGGATACTAGCCACTGCATGGACTTGGGGAGAAACCTTGGGTACCAAGCAGGTACAGGGAAGAATGCTAGCCAGACCCCTTTAATTCAAAATCACCCCAGGGAAGAGCCATATGCTCCCCAAACCTTCCTACTTTGCAGAGAATCAGAGTCTCCTAGCTTTGTCGACAAGGAGGGAGATGAATAACCAGAGCTGTGAGAGTCAAGACACAGGCATAACAGCATGGTGTGGGGGAAGGGCTTACTGCTAAAGTGAGGTCCCAGACCTTCCGCAGCTTCCTCGACACCCAGAAGGTTGCCAGGAAGGCAGAATCTCTGGCTCTATCCCAGACCTACTTAATTGAGTTCTGTCTTTTAAACAAATCCCCTACATAATTCTTCTCTATGTTACAGTTTGAGAGACCCTACTGAAGATAGGGGGTTCTCAGCATTGGTGACATTTGAGGACAAGCAATTCTTCACTGGGGAGGAGAGTGTCTTACGTTCTGTGAGCTAGCAAGCCTTATCCATGGTCTGTATGGATGCATACCAGCCTGTTCCCGCTATGACAACCAAAAAGGTCTCCAAGTATTTCCAACTATCCCTGGTGGGCAGGGCAAGCAGAACTGCTTTGTTTGAGAACCAGGCACCCATAAACAAGTGTATTCTTAGATTGCCTGGAAACCCATGCCCTCTCAGTTTCCTTGAGGGGTAGACAATATTTTTGTTCTTGTCAGAAACGTTATAGAGCAATTCAAAGTACATGAAACCAATTCTTTGCATTGTGAAATATAAACTGTGGTTCTCTTGGTTCTGACTTGGGTTCATACATTGTCTTTCAGCACAGCTACCGTGAAGTGGGCATCTTACTGCTGTACCTGGCCGTGGGTGTTTCAGTGTTCTCTGGTGTGGCCTATACCGCTGAAGAAGAAAACGAGGGCTTTGACACAATTCCCGCCTGCTGGTGGTGGGGCACCGTGAGCATGACCACCGTGGGCTATGGGGATGTGGTGCCGGAGACTGTGGCTGGCAAGCTGGCAGCTTCAGGCTGCATCCTGGGGGGCATCTTGGTGGTGGCGCTCCCCATCACCATCATCTTCAACAAGTTTTCCCACTTCTACCGGCGCCAGAAGGCACTAGAGGCAGCAGTGCGGAGTAGTGGGCGGCGGGCGTTTGAGGACTTGCTGAGCAGCGTGGACGGGGTATCAGAGGTGTCTCTGGAAACATCCCAAGAGACTTCTCAGGAGGGGCGGTCTACAGACCTGGAGACCCAGGCCCCCAGTGAGCCTGCAAAACCTCAGAGTTATTAAAACTTGGGTTCCGCATTCCCTCCCCACAGCCTCAGCATCAACCAACATAGAGCAGAGTCGTCCCCTGCTTAAGTTCTACGTGGGAGTCATCTACCTGAGTGAGGGAGCTAGGGGCTACAGATCTTTCTAGAAAAGCCCAGAGCAGGATAGTACTACCCTATATTCCACAAGCCCACACATCAACCTCCTTCGAAGTCGGTGTGCACCAGGAGGAAGAAGAGGATGGTCTCTATACGAGGCCCTTTAGCCCTGTGCTGGCGACAACTGAAGTTCACCCAGATGTCGCAGGGCTGCTGTGAAGAAGCTTTTGATGCTAAGTCCCTGGAAGGAGCTGGGGCCAAATCCTTAGGCAGTCTGTAGGATCAATAGCACAACCATCTTCAGCTCTGCTTCCTAGGGCTGATTTAGAGAGAAAACCTGAACAGAGCCTTCTGGGACCGGGACCCAGCTCTACACCTGCTATGGGGAAAGCGGCCAATCCCTGTGCCCAGAACTAGATCCTAACCCATCCGTCACAGGGACTTACAAGCAGCTCAGCTTTGAACTGCTGGTCGCAGAGGGCTGCTGTGCATGCTCCTGTCCTGCTTGGGTTTTGTCAACTTGACTCGAGCTAAAGTTATCTGGGAAGCAGAAGCTCAGCTGAGAAAACACCTCCATTAGATCACCTGTAGCAAGCCTGTGGGACAGGATCTTGAATAATGAGTGATATGGGAGGGCCCAGCCTCCTGTGGGCGGTACCATTCCTCGGCAGGTGGTCCTGGGTGTATAAGCAAACTGAGCAAGGCATGAGAGCAAGTCAATAAGCAGTGTTGCTCCATGGTCTCTGCTTCAGCTCCTGCCCCCAGGTTCCTGCCTTGGCTTCTTCAAAGGACCATTATGACCTGGGATATGTAAGCCAAATAAACCTTCTCCTCTCCAAGTTGCTTTGGGCACAGTCTTTATCACAGCAATGTAACCTGACCACCACAGCTCCCATCCCACCCTTGAAAGTTCCCTCTGTCCATCCCACAGAACTCTAGCCCTGCTCTCGAGGTAGCACCCAGGCAAATGCTTGAGATTCCTGTCCCTCTCGGCCAGTCCTGGTCCTGTCATCCTTGATGGAGGTACATCTTTTATACTCCCCAGCGAAATCTCTTGTCCCTTTGGCTGAACAAGTTGTGAAGGGGTCCGTCCAGTCCCCACGTTTTTAACAGGGTGCAGCTAAGCACACATTTCTATATCATCAGGGTCTCCCTGAAGTCCCATTTCTTCCATCACACTGAGCCCCAAGGAGAAGACATCGTCTGGCTCATCCCCATGATTGGAGCAGGGTGGTTTAGCGCTTATTGCCTAGACTGAGCAATTGCTACAGCCTACCAGGCACCAGGCACTGGGAGGAAATAGAGACTCTGCTCTTGAAAGGGTGTGAACAACACTGAAAAGGAGGCGCACAGGGCAGTCCATCCCCAGCCCTGCGTTGGCTTGGGAACTTCTAACAATGACTCCATCATGGTTTGTCACTCCCTCATTTAGCGGATCGTTATTGGGAGAGTTCTAAGCTAAGGCTTTCCTGTGTGGCCTACAGACCTGTTTCCTTCAGGTGAATGGTAATCAGTGTATTTTAGACATTTTTTTTCAATGCCTTTGGAGGAGGAATGAGCTCTCCAGTTTCCCATAGTTCCTTCTCTGTCCCCTTCCACACAAGCCATCATGTTCCACCCTCTTCTGAACCCTGCCAGATCTGCCTTGGCTACTGGACCTCCTCCTGACTGCTTACCAGGTTCAAGAGGTAGTTATGGGCTGGGCGGTGGTGGCGCACGCCTTTAATCCCAGCACTCAGGAGGCAGAGGCAGGCGGATCTCTGTGAGTTTGAGACCAGCCTGGTCTACAAGAGCTAGTTCCAGGACAGGCACCAAAGCTACACAGAGAAACCCTGTTTTGGGGGAGGGGGGGGACTAAAATAAATAAATAAATAAATAAATAAATAAATAAATAAATAAATAAATAATTGTAAAGTTACAAACTTTTATGATAGTTTACTAGGCAGGAAACCATGAGGATGTGCCCTGTCTCAGAGTCTGTCACCTGAGGCCATCAGAGAATGCTTTACTGAGTGAGTGACAGTCTAACCTGCTCTAGTAAGGATAAATAGCAATTGGGCAAAAATGGGTTCCAGGAAAGAGCATTCCAAATAGAGTACACAACAAACACCCAACACACGGATTCCTAGTCTCCGGACCGCGGCAGAGACAGGAGCTAAGTAAGCTAAAAGGCCTCTGGGGAGCTCACCATGCTAAACTTCTCTTCAGCATATTCACCTCCTAACATCTGTGTCCAGCTGTGCCCAGCTTGAGGGACAGACTGGAGAGAGAGCTTCCTGCACGCTCCTTTGACCTGGCTTAACACACTTCCAGACTTTCTGATCCTTCAAACCGAACTCAAAACATAGTGTGGGGACAGATGAGGGAAGAACCATCTGGCTCGAGTCTGCTGCAGGTTGCTTGCCATCCTAGCAGCAACACAGTGGCTCTCTCCAGCTCCAGTGGATTGGTGGAAAGTGTTAGACAAACAGAGAGAGACCCATGCCCAACCACGCACCTGCCTCTGTTAGCCTGGAGCTGCTAGCCGGATTTGTTCTGAGGGACTGAGGAGAGTGGGCAATCAATACAACAGAGTGACCCACAGTCTACCTCTTCACGGCTTTGGCTGTGGTGGCACCAGCCTATAATCCCAGTGACTAGGGAGGCTGAGGAAGATTTCAAGTGAGTTCTAGGCCACCCTGGGCACCTTAGTGAGAGCCTGTTTCAAAATAACAAGGGCCAAGGTTGTAGTTTAGTGAGAGAGCACTTCACAAGCATGCATGAGACCCTGGGTCTGGTCCCCAACAACACATAAAAAGAAAACAGCTAATGAAACAATCAAATAGTAAAAACTATGAGTGACGGCAACAGGCATGAGTCTCTGGTTGCAAACACTAGAAACTGGCAAAAAAAATTAATTGGAAGGTATATTCATTTTCAGTGGTTCTGTAACAAATTACCACAGACTCAACAGCTTTAAACAACAAATTTATTCTTAGACAATTCTCAAAACCAAAAGTCTAAAATCAAGATGTTAGCAGGACTCTGCTTCTGGGAACTGCAGGAGACACCTCTTCAGCAGCTGGCATCACTCCCGTCTCTGCCCCTGGCATCACATCACATTTTCCACTGTGTGTTAAATTTCCTAAAACTTTTCTCCTATAAAGATACTTTTGATGACATTTAGGGCCTGAAGGGATGATTCAAGATGATGCCATCTCAAGATCCCTTTAATCACAATTGCAAAGACCCGCACTCTGAATAAGGTAACATATGCAGGTCCCAGAGATTCCTGTGAGGGGTCTGAGGCCACCATTCAGCCTGCAGAAGTAGAGTAAGTACATCAAGTTCACCCAAAGGAAAAACTGACTGACAGGGCCTGAGGCAACAGAGACATGAGGAGAGTTCTGGGGACCTCAGTAGCAGCCAGAATCCTTCTGTCTAGGGATACAGCCTTGAAGACATTTCACCTCTCATTAGTGTGTGTGTGCGCGCGTGTGCCTGTGTGCGTGCATGCGTGTGTTTGTGTGTGTGTGTGTGTGTGTGTGTGTGTGTTCCCACAGAGCTGGAGTTACTCAGGAAGAGCAGCAAGTGCTCTTAACCACTGAACCATCTCCTAGACCCATTCCCCTGCATCACTTTGCTTACAGATCCGGTTGCCCTCCAGGAAGGATGGTGGTCTTGCTGAGTCATCTGCCTTTCTCTCAGTGGGGCTGGAGGGTAGAGTGCCCGGCTTACAAGTACAGCAGATGGAAGGAAATTAGCAATTCAAAGACAAGCCCACATGTTGTCACTTAAAGGAAGGTCAAAAACAACAGGTGTCCACTACAGTCCAACCCTGGGTTTCTCAACACACCTCACCCACACACGTGCAGAAGCTATCACATATAATTCCAACGCTGATCCCCTCTCTGAAGTGAAAGCACCCCAGTCATGTCCTGTTAATGGACCCAGCTCTTAAGTTCAGTCTTTCACTGGTGCCATTTATCCTACCTCAATATTCTGTAACCAGCAAGCGGACTGTCACCAGCACGCTCTGTGAATGAGACTGGAAAAAAGGAGAGGACAGCCCCTGTCGTGACGAAGACGCCACGGCTTTGTCCCATCGCTGTGATGCTCAGAGGCTGCTGCGGGCACTGAGAGTAGGTTCTGTTTGCCATGTCATGTTTACCCTGCCTTTGGCTGGCCCTTCAGTTGTGGAGAGTCACTATTTGATAGGGTGACCTAACCCTTTATTCCCAGAGAATCTGAACATTAAAAGTGCCGGGAGATGCCTCAGGAAATGCCCTGGTGTTACCTAAAATCCCTGATGCCTTTTCTCTGTGTAGCAGTCATGGAATTTCCCCTGGATGGTACAGTTGATCACCGAGGTCAGCATTAGAACTCCCTTTATATTGGTATTCATAGGGATAAGATCAGAAATGCCCAAGGGACATTTCCACTTGTCACTTGTCCAAGTGAATCTCCAACTCAGGGAACTCACTGCTGTATCCATTAAGGAAGCATTCCGCTCATGGGTACCAAAACCTCTAAGTTTGCAAAACTCAAGCCATTTAGAGAGGAGGCAATGGGTCTGCAAATGGATCGTTGTGCTTCTTTAGAAGACACACATACGATTCTTCAATGGTGAACACCTTCTTGTGCAACCGGCTCACATCCGTGGTGCACAAGAGCCCATGGGTGCACTTGGTGTTAAAGTCCTTGCCAGGCACACTTGACTTTGTGCCTAGGGGAGGACACAGTACCCAGTTTACACTGGGCACCATTAAACACATGATACTTGATGTCCATAGTTAGCCTGACATTCGTCTTCAAGCCCCAACAAGGCAGAGTCTGACAGCAGAACCCATTACACGAGAAGAGTATGTGCCTTTGACAAAGTGTGAGATAAATCCAGTATGTATGTATCAGTGAAATTCTATCATTTTTCCCTCCCATCTTCCCTTCTTCTCTCCTCTTTCCTCCCTTCTTTCCTTCCTCTTTCTGGTGCATGTGCAACACGTGTGTGTATGTGTGCACATAGAGACCAGAGGTTAATGTCATGTGTCTTCCATTGTTGCTGTGTCACCTTGTGTTTTGAGACTGCCTAGCACTCCTGACCTAGACAATCTTCAGGAGAGGGTAAAAACATTCTGGGTTCGCTGGAGGCCATACTTAGTGGGATTTACGGGAAGAAAGCACAAACAAGTCCAGTCCAGAATACTATCTTCAGAAATCTTTTATTCCCTTCCTCTGCAGGTTGCCAAAGGATCTGGATTCTGTAAGGCCCAATTCAAGTGGACTAGCCCTTGGTCCAAGTTTCATTAGCCAACTCATCCAATTGCTAGAGCCCAGCCAGCTCCTGGAGCTAACAGAGAAGGCCAAATCTCCAGTATGTGATTCCATCTCAAAATCAGACTGACCCCAAATTACATTTCCTCCACTGAATCAAATACCACACACACACACACACACACACACACACACACGGAGAGAGAGAGAGAGAGAGAGAGAGACAGACAGACAGACAGACAGACAGACACAGACACACACACACACACACTCAAGGGTGCAAGCACACACACAAAATCTATTTCCACAAAAATATCCCCAGATGATGGTCAGGCCAAATTAATTCCACCTTTCAATCAAGCAAGTAGGAATCTGCACGTTCTTACACTGAGAAAGGCTGTGAGCTGTTTGCATGAGTTTTACAGGGCCTTGCGTTTCTCCCACGCTCTCAGTGGGCCACGCCTCTTACATCCTACTCTGCCAAGGCCAAACTCCATAAAGGTGCAAATTCAGCAACAATCAGCTGCCAACTTTGGAATACTAACTTAGGCTATTCTTTACCATAGAACAGAAGTACTCTTTATTTTGTGCCAAATAAATAAATAACCAAAAACATTATCTGGGCTTACTCAATTGACTTTCCTTTGATATCATTCAATGCATCTAGAAATCAAAGGCTCCATCGCACAAGCTGGGCCTTGCTAACTTGTAACTGAACTCCGCTATACTCTGAGAACTCTCTGATAAAATGATATCAAAGGACACAAAAAAGTAAGTTCTCTTTATCACTGAAACCTCAGACCATTGACTTCCCAGGCAGAAGAATAAGTGGCCACCTGGCTTGTTGTCTTAAAGTTTTATTGCTGTGAAGAGACATCACGAGCATGGCAACTTTTATAAAGTAAAGCATTTAACTGGGGCTGGTGTACAGTCCAGAGATTTAGTCCACTGCCAGTATGGAAGGAAGCATGGTGGTACACAGACAGACATGGTGCTGAATAAGGAGTTCTACAGCTAGATTGGCAGGCAGCAGGAAGAGAGAAAGCCATACTGGGCCTGGCTTGAACATCAGAAACCTCAAAGCTCACCCCCAGTGATACCCTTCCTCCAACAAAGCTATACCTAATCCACATCACCTAATAGTGCCATTCCCCATGGGCCTATGAGGGCCATTTTCATTCAAACCACCACACTTGTTTTGCTCCCATTAAAGCTGTGATGGTTATTTGTCAACTTGATACAATCTAGAATCAGCTCAGAAGAGATTCTCAATGAGGGACTGTCTAGACCAGGTTGGCCTGTGGGCTTATGGGGGGGACTGCCTGGATTACACTAACTGATGTGGGAAGAACCAACCCAAAAATGGGCACTGGCATTCCCTAGGTGTGTGTTCTGAACTGTATGAGTCTCTCTATCCCTCTCTCTTTTCTTGACTGTGGAATGGGAATGCTATGTCAAGTTCCTGCCTTGACTTCCCCAGAACTGTAAGTTAAAATAAACCCTTCCTCCCTTATGATGCTTTTTGTTGGGGTATTTTATCTCAGAAACTGGAAAGAAAAAAACGACAACAGCCCAGTCATTTTAAATATCCCACATTTACTAAAGAATATATTGCCTACAACTCAACTCTAGTTCCAATATATTTTACCAGCTAGGAATATGGGGTTGCAAAGAACAAAACAATTATATTGGATAGACTGGCTAAAAGCAGAATTAAATGACCAAGTTTTAAGAACAAGGAATGAGCTGGATGTGGTGCCACATGCCTCTAATTCCAGCAGAGGCAGAGGCTGGTTGATCTCTGTGAGTTTGAGGCCAGCCTGGTCTACATAGTGAGTTGCAGGACAGCCAGGGCAATGTCAAGAGATGATGATGATGACAAAGAGGAGAAAGAGAAAGGGGAGGAGAAAAAGGAGAGGGAGGGGGAGAAAGGAAGGAAGGAGGAAGGAAGGAAGGAAGGAAGGAAGGAAGGAAGGAAGGAAGGAAGGAAGGAGAGAGGAAGCACAGAGATTGAGGTATCAGAACCCATGAGCCATCTCTTTAGGTCACTGCAATTATAACAGCTGAGTGACATCTGCCTCCACTTGGATCACTCTGTTCAAGCTAAAATTTCCTTAAGAGTGAGTCTAACTAGTCTTGAGGGATCCCACACTGTTCAGATGGCCTGAGGGACAGATAAAAACAGCTATCACAGATATTCCCACCAGGATACTAATTGCAGTGTCTCCCTTCTCCCTAAGGAAAATGCACTGCTTTCATTAATCTGAGGGTAAAGGGTCCCAAGTGAGTGTATCCTTTACCACGGGGCGAGAACAGTAGGCAGATGACTCTGCTCAGCAGCACCAGAAAGTGAAACAAGAGAAAAACAAGACCGACTTCAGTACCACATGGTACGCAGCAGCATTGCCAACGTCTGCCCATCATACATCTTACATCGCTTCCCCCAGAGGACTTCCCAGCTCTAGCTTTAAAACTCCAGGATTAGCACAGCTCCAGAGAGGTGTCCGTATCTCCCGAGGGGGAGTAAGGAAGTAAGGTCTGTGACAACGTAGCAGGCAACTTTCACCATGTGAAACCATTACCGGTGTGAGAATCAAAGGAGAGAAAGGGAAACTGAACAGATCTCAGCTATTCCTCGAAATATTATTTTCTTGGGCCTCAATTTCATTTACAAAGTGGGAAAAAAGTTCAGGTCCACAGTTGGCAGGGTACATAGGACAGATCAGGATGTCTGGGACTTGAGGATGTGATGTGCTTGTCAACAATGAAGCAACAGCTTCTTGTTTACTGCGACCTCCAGCTAGGACCCTCCCTACTGAGAAAGACATAATATTCCATAATTCCTTAGGGATGCTCTCACTTAAGATCCTCCTCTCTTCAGCCCCCATATTACAAGTCAGAGAGCCAGAGAAGTCTACATAGTCACCTAATTCCATACCTGAGTCCCTTTTCAGTTCAAATATAAGCCAAGCAAGTTGTTACGGTTCAAATATGCAATGTCCCTCATGGGCTCAGAATGCCTAGCCCCCAGGTTTGGTGCTGTTTGGGGAGGTAATAGAAATATTAGGAAGTGGAACCTCATTGAAGGGAGTTACTAGGGGCCTTTGAAGGTCATACTTAGTTCCTGTCTTGACCCCTCTTTATCGCTGACCTTTCCTGTCGGTCATAAAAAAGCTCTTCCATCACATGGTCTAACTGACCACCATGATGCTTTGGCAAAGAAACTGTGGGTGAGCAGTACAGATTTCTCTTTTAAGCTGTGCTCATGGGTACCTGAGCCATAGTGATGGAAAAGCACTAATACACAAGAAGATCACATTAGAAAACAGGTATGGCTGTGGCTCCTTTTCTGAGGTGTCACCTACCTTCCTAGGCTCCCAGAGTGAAGATGCACTAGTGAAACCAACAATCCTCCACATGTCTGTGCCACTCTACAATCCAAAAGTGGTTTCGCGCCCACTTTTCCAATACACATCTTGTAAGAACCCTGAACGGCAATAGGAACAATCATGAAACAGCATTATCATTAATAAACAGATGAGGTAACCAAGATCCTTAGACAGTTAGAAGCAGTGGAGGCTTCATGCTGCAGGATTACACCCTTTGGTACCACATTCCCATCATAATCACTTTGTTTGGCAAACCTAATTCCCTGGGTACCACAAAGGAAAGGGCTCTGAAGTACGAGTCTTATTGAGTCTTTTCTCAAGCCAGCTATGCATCCTGGCCACAGTGGTCCCCACTAACCATCACACCTCATATTTTGGCCAGCCAAGCCCTATTCCTAAGTATAAAAAAATTCTCTAGTTTACTACATTGAGAAGCTCATTTTCTTTGAGAATCTGACCAGATGTATCTTTCAGAATCCCAATGCCTAGAAAGAACACGGTCAGGACAGATGTAGTCCAATGCTTAGCATCCATCACTAAGTTCAGAACCACCAAGGAGTTTAGTCAAGAGGAGGGGGTGGGGAGATGGCTCAGCTGGATAAGTGGCTACTGTGTAAGCATGAGGACTTGCATTTTGTCCCTAGCATCTCTGTATAAAAGTTGGGCACAGCTGCACACTCCTAATCCCAGGGCTGGGAGGTAGATACAGGCACAGTGCAGGGGCATGGTGACCAAAGAGCCCATACAAATCAGAAATAGGCTCTATCTCAAAAAACAAGACAGGTGGATCCTGAGGAACAACACCCAAAGTTACAACTGTGTGTACCTTGGTCTTGAAGTCATACTTGAGTTCAAAAATTGGCCTTCTACTTCTTCATGACCTTGGATTAGACCTTAGGTTATTTCATGACCTAAGCAGCACCAACTCAGGGCCAATTTTCCACTAATCCAAAGATGTCCTCCAGCACTTCCGGCCAGCCTACCTTGATAGGGATGAAACCTTTCTGCTACAGACAGGATCCCATCAGAGTGGCTTGAGCAGGTGGCTGCAGAGTTTATACCGAGGCCATCATCTCTCTGCTTTTCTATCTTCTCCATGCTCCTGTGATGGCTTCATTCTCAGGCAATTGATAAAAACTGTTTGACTATGGCCAGACTTGGTGGCACATACCTTTAATCCCAGCACTCAGAAAGCAGAGGCAGACAGATCTAGGAGTTTGAAGCCAGTTTGGTCTACCTGGTGTCCAGGCCAGTCAGGTCTGGTGAGAACAGAGCAAGTCCCAGTCTACCATGGGAGATCATGAGCGATGCCATGGGGTAGACAGGAAGCAACATGGCTGTAAGCTGAGTCCTCTGAGCTTGATTCTCTGCTATATGTGAGCAGCATGATGTTACCTCAGCATTTTCTCTCTTGCGGTGTTAATGTCAAGGTTAGACACAATAAACACCAAACAGTAAACAAACCAATAAACCATAGGAAAGACAGAGCATGCAGCCCCCAAAGAGCCCTTTATTGTCTTCGAGGGACAGTAAGTCTGAGCAGCAGGCACTGGCAAAGGAATCTGCATATCTACAGATGGCAAACTAGATTCATTCACCTACCTGAGCCCACAGTTAGGGGTCTCAGAATGAGAAGTGGACTCTAGAACACCGGTTTGAGTCTGGACTCTTAACACTGCCCAACTTGGACCTTGGTTGCTTCCTTCACCAAAAGAAGTACTGGCTGAAATAAGTGCTAGTGGCCTAATAGGAAACACTCCTCAGTTGGCACAGGGTCGGGGAGTTTCCCATCCATGACCTTGGAGCCTTGCAGATAGTTCAGAGAAGAAGAGGTCTGTTTATCTAGGTATAAGATACATACCTGCACAAATGCAAACACAGCTCCTAAATGAATCCTCCCAGTGTGCGTACCCCATGGAGTGAGCACACAGGTAATCAGAACTTGGCATCACCCTAAGAGCCCTCCTCACATTCCCACCCTGGCACCGCCCCACAGTCATCAAAGGAAAGATCTGTTTTCCCAGTATCTCCTGGGCACGGAAGGGCAGCCACACTCAGGAGCTCACAGCAGCTATGGCGACCTGCACAAGATCTGCCCAAGATCAAGCCAGTAAGCATTCTAGCAAGGATGAGAAAAGGGCCCGCAAGGCCCCACCCCTAGCTGAGTAGCTACTGGTTGAAGATGGCAGCTAGGGGAGGGGGAGACCATTTTCTTCTGGCCCTGGTGGCCCTACATCCATGCATTAATTGAATGCAATGGGTTAATAAAAAGGAAGGAAGGGAGGGAGGGAGGGAGGGAGGGAGGGAAGGAGGGAAAGAAAAAGGGAGAGAGAGAGAGAGAAATGAAGAAAGGAAGGAAAAGAAAAAAGTACACGAAAATGAAATGGGATGTGGGGAGGGGCCCTCTGGGATGAATTAGAGAGTAAGATCAAAATGCATTGTATATGTGTATCAAATCCTCAAAAAAAATCAAAGTATTATATAAATAAGGTTTGTTTTCCCACTATCAAAGGTTTCCTTGGTTTTGAATTCGATATTAGAATCGTACAATATCTATTTCTTTGTGCCTTTCTTGCTGTGGTGATGGTAAGATACACATGGAAATCACCATTCTGATCATTTGGAATGTACAGTTCAGGGCCAGAACATGCATCCACACTATGACACAGTCATCACCAGGCACCATCTCTCCTCAGACCTCAGCCTGAAGAGCTGAAACTCCTGCTCGACACTAAGCCCCATTCCTTTCTCACTCCCTCCAACATTCCACTCTGCCCATCAATCTGCCTACTCTTAGGCCTTGCAAGTGAAAGAATATCTATGTCCTTTTATACCTGGCTTACTGTATTTATCATAATGTCTGAGGTTTATCCATGTTATAACATGTGTGAGAATACCCTTTAAGAACTGAATAATGTCCATTATACATCTAAATCGTGTTTGTCAGCTCATCCAACCTAGACATGTCTCACTTTATTATCAGATCAGCCAGGCTTTTGTGAACAGTGAAAAACTGAATGGACAGACCACTCACACTGACAGCTATGACTTTCTACCCACCACAAATTACCCAGGGAACCAACTCCATTCTCCCAGCGAACAGCCCAGGAGGCAGCCTTCCCGGCCAGATTTTACAGGCAACCAGATTGCTGTCTGTCTCTGGTGGCAATTTAAGAAGCTGAACCGTAACTTCTGTCACAACTAGCCTACCAAGGCTAGGGCTTGATTAGTACCTGGGCTTCCCTAATTTCTGCCCATTTCCAGTGAGGACCAACCAGCAGCACAAAAATGTCATTAGCTGGCCTACAGCATCCATAGACCACAGCCTCCAATCAAGGCCTTCCAGGTTTTTCCACTGTAGAGTGAGGTTCCCAACCCCTCCTCCTTTCTGCCTCTATGTCTCTGCACAAGTATAAGTGTGACAGAGCGAAATGAGAAAAAACTTTTGTTTTCTCATTTGGTCAGTCTTTGCATCTTCCACAACAGCTATTGATTCATTTCCAGTAATCAAGAGCTCCATGTCTTCACCTACCTTCCAGTCCTCTCTTCCATCTGAGCTGTTAAGGTGGGTGTGTAGCGCCAACACACCTGTTTTGATATGTTCTTGATTAGAGCCGAGTACTCTCTCATAATGGCACTGCAAACACATGCATCTTTTCATACCAGTCCCTTGATCAAAAACTTCTCATGGGAATCTCCCTCCTCTCTCTCTCCCTCACATACAAACACACACACACACAGGCTTTCACTTACCTGCCTCTCTCTCTCCCTCACACACAAACAACACACAGGCTTTCACTTACCTCCCCCCCCCATCACACACACACACACACACACACACACACACACACACACACACAGCTTTTACCTACCTGCCCAGGGTACTACTCAAGCAAGCACCCTCCCATCCTCCCAGGGTTTCACACACAGGGTTTCACTCTCAGCGCTGCTTCCTACTTTGCTCTCCTTACAGCACAGTATCCTACCCTGCAAACGATCATTTGTTTACATGTTGAATAGACTTGCTAGGGATATGAGTTGCAAACTAAACCAAGCAGTGTGCTGTCCTGCATTAGTGACTCAAAACTCATGAGCATCACTGTCTTTGAGGGTGTGATTTCTCTGAAATGGAGGTCATCTCTTGCCAAAGCTCCAACATGGAACTCTGTCTGCATTTCTACACAGCCCTTTTCTAAATCAACAGTAAACATATAGAGTACTTTATGCTTGGTTGTAAATAAGACTTGGTTTGTTCGTGGCTATTTATAAAAAAAACATTTGAACATTGTATAGGACAACCAGCATATCTGTCCCTGTTTGGGAGGCACTGGGATGGCTTCTGCAGCACCACTATGAAACACTCCCATGCATTTCCAAAACCACCCTCGCAGGCAGTTCTGTGGGCTGCGAGAATAATGCAGCTACTGAAAGGAAGCTGAACACCTGAAAGGCTGTCATATGCCAACCGCCTAATATTAAATTACAGCATTGCACCTCTCTCTGCTCAGATTGAGAATCCGACCAGTAGGAATATTAGTTGACCCTGGCAGAGTCTGAAAGGTATGTTTACTGTTTCAGGGCGTGAACTCATTAGGCAATAAAAATGCCATCTCTCCACCCCAAGAAAAGCAGAGCAGCACAGAATGACAGCATTATTATTATATTACTGAACAACTCGACTTGCAAGATCTGCACTTACTTTTCCACATCAATCTGTCCACTTCCTGCTACTGGGTGAACTTTTATGACTAAGGAGAATCTGGGGCTGGGCAATTCCTGGATAAGGATGCGCCATGCAAGGGTGTGGACCCACAACTTCATCTTGGATGCTGGCCCATGTCTGACCTGGCTGTTTGAGGATTCCCAAGCAGTCCCGTACAGGCTCCTGTCCCAGCCTGTCCACCCACATGCTCATTCCCTCCCTTTCTCCCCACCCTCTCCTGGCCTGCCTTCTTCTTCACTTTTCAAGTTTCCAGATGCTTCCTGATGGGGTCAGCGGCACTCTCTCCTCTCGGCACACACAGGCTGGATACACCCCTCAGTGGGGCTCTGCAGTGGTGCCTCTGTACCTGCCATTCCTCAGGTACCCAGAAGGAAACCTACTACTATTGTTTTGCTAAACAGTCAAGTGGTCAAACTGCTTTCTAAATACATTCATGCCCACAGTTTAACACAGTGTCCAGCTGTCATCAGAAAAGTGTCTTACTGCCATGCAGAAACCTGTGACTGGGCCAAGTGTGGAGAGTGAAGAAGGAATGCTTGGCCCCGCATGGGACATTATGATACGTCACCAAAAGTCAGGGAACATCTCAAAAGAGGGGACAGGAAAGAATAAGAGGCGAGGACAGGGAGACATGTGCACAGCACAGCTGCGGCACTCAAGAACTCGCTCGCCACCTAAGTCTGACACAAGCATGGATCCATCAATGCTTCACGGGTGAGGAAGGGGACCAGGGGGCCTCACGCCTTCCAAAAGAACTGCTGCAGTTAATGCTCGGAGGAGGGCCACTTTATGCAGCAGTGTAGCTGCAGCTCCGCTAACCGTGCCTGATGAAATAACTTCCCACCCACATTCAGGCAGTGAGCCATGCACACAGGAAGACAAGAACACAGGGGGGGGGCTCACTGAACAGAGGGTGCCAGCGGAAGAAAGGAAAGGAGGGAGGGAGGGGATGAGGGTGAAAATGACTAAAATCATTATGTAAATGTATGAAACTGTCAAACAATAAAACAACATAGGATCCCTGAGAGTACAGTAAGCAGCTGGGATGTGGTAGTGTTCCCAAAACCTTGTTATAGTATGTGTCTAATAAAAACTTTATTGCATTTATATTTAAAATAATAACTGTGTCCACTTCCGTCTATTGCAATACCATTGCCAACTAGTTCTATCATCAGTGTCAGTTAGCTCACCTCTCTCCTGGCTCTGGACCTTAGAATATACACTCAATAACATCAACATCCACAACAACACCTCATAGTACTGACATGTATTTAAAAACAAACAAAAAAAACCCTCATTTTTAAAAAGGGATAGTCAGTGGTCTAAAGAACAGTTTATTTCAAACAAAGATGGCAGGTGTTGGGGGCAGAAAGAGGGAGAACAACTCTAACAGAAAAGCAAACAGGAAGTTCCTCAAGTTAAAAACAATGGCAGTGAAAGAAGCTACGGTTCACATATACAAACTGCTGACCTTATTTACATCTGAACCTTACAAAATAGCATTTCAAGTCAGCACTGATGCCGGTGTTATTAGTTTTTGTTACAAAACATTAAAGCTACAAACTTCACATTTTTAAATTGTACATCAGCAACAGCATTTAAGATTTTTTTTCCTCCAAGTTGGTCTGAGTGCAGGTTGGTGGAAAAGACTTCCCCCTAAACCCAAAGAACATGGATTCCAAAGATGATGAAGGCAATCCTAATACAAACACAGTGCTCAAAAGAGGGGTAAGGAGGGTGGGGGGGTGTGGTTTGGGCAGAATAACTTCCCCAAAATAAAGAACTGCAATCTTCAGAGGCCGCATAGCATGCTGGGAAGGACAGTGGAGTAAGAATTGGCTTAGGATACACTCTGCTGGTGACCTCGAAAAACAGTTTATTCCTTCATAAAATGAAGAGACACCCACAGCTCTCGGAGCTAACAAGTTCTTTGAGTACACTCTGTTACTTCATAGCTGTCGTTTCACTTAAGCTGGTGAATATATCCACATGAAGCTCTTCCTAATAGTCTGCTACTAGCCTCTGAGCATCCGCAGGGTCTATAACGAGGTCATCTCTCTCATTTCTGACATTAGACGGGGGTATTGAGTTTTAAATGGTAAAATAAATTTCTGGCATGTGCCAGGTGCTACTCTACAGTGTCAAAACCTTAAGACATTCAATGCCTGAGGCTTCAGATTACTTCTCTCTATCCACTAACCTAATAACCTTCTTTAATTCCAGCTAGTCAAATTCTCATCCAATTAATTGAGGTTGAAGAAATAAAATATATAAGGAAAATAAAAAATGGAAATGTGCTTCAAATTTATAAATGGGAGCACAACTCACATATTTTTAGAGACAATGAGGTCTTGTTTGTTTGTTGTTGTTGTTGTTTTTTTAAGAAACGTTAGGTGTGGGTCATGGCTTCTTAAAAGCAGAGAGCCCAGAGTTCTCTGTAAGCCTGAGTCACAAACGCTCAAGCTCCAGGGAAGCAAGAGGTGATTCCTGGGATTTGGTTCTCCAGGAAAGAATGGCTTGCTCCCCTGCCTGTCACTGGACAACACACGCACCTTGCCAGGAAATTTTGTTAATCCAAAACAACTGGCTTCTGGCAAAAGGCATTGTTCAGCTGGACTGCCGGGCCGCTGGCTGCTGGACCAAGCTGTGCAGTGCAGACAAGCTCGAAATCAAATAAACTCCAGATCTAGGTTGACAGCTGCAGAATCAGCACAGGAAAAACTGTTTCCCTGTGCTTGGATCTTGCTTCAGAAGATCTTCTTGTGTCTGGCCAAGCCCAAAGCACTTTTCTTCAAGAGGAAAGAGCTCCAGGGCTGGGCTGTTAAAGTAGCAAACATTATGCAAGCCCTGTGCTCTGGGTTTTTAAAAGCTTACTTGACTGGGGGTGTGACTGTTAATTCAACTGGTTTTCAACCTAAAAAAAAAAAAAAAAAAAAGCCACTACTGAGACTTAGTCTTCATGAGAAGCGGTGGTCACTTCGTTCTAAACACTGAGGACTTTCCTGTGTCTGTGACTAGCCATGTGATGCCATGGACCCAGACCCACAGTGGTGTGGGAAGGGCTCTTCACACTCATCTCATCCTGTGAGACATAACCTGATGAGCCCACAGGATCACTCTGAATCTGTAGTGCACCTGCTCAGTGTCTGACATGTGCTCCCCAGGGAGTGCTGGCTGCCATTTATCATTCCAGCAAGAACTGCAAGCTGGCTTCTAATTCTCTCTGCCACACAGCTCCTTTGCTAGCCAACCCCTGCAGACCAGCTGCCTCTTGCATTTTTTAAAGCTTGCTTTAACTGCAAAGAACAGAATCTGGTCACAGAGGAGAACATCCCCTTCCTTTTTATCGACTCTCGGGTGAGGGAACAAAAGCAATTATGGAGTTGGATTTCAGTATTCTCAGGTGCAACCCAATCGTGGCTCCCATCAGAGAGAAGAGATTAGAAGAAAATAAAAGGGCAACTGTCTTAGTTTCCTCAGACTGCAGTTCTGAGCCAAAGGTTCAGGGCAAAATTCTGTAACTGTCTGCTGCAAAGTCCTCTACCCTGCTTCAGGCCGTCCATGAGTGCTTGCCTGTATCTGAGAGACACTGCAAGGAACCCACCGGTATGCTGAGATGGAATGGCAACTGCTCCTCTGGGGAGCCTTTCCATAGCAGCTCAAATACCAAAGAGGCAAGGCAAAGCAGGAGTCACTGGGACAGCTTGATGGACTCCGGTAGTTTCATTCTCTCAGTGAAGAGGCTCTTGGTTCAATGCCCCAGGAATGGAGGCCTGAGTTCCAATCCCTGCTTTTACTCTAACTTGATTTGTGGCATTGGCAATGTCACCTCTCTTCTCATTTTCTCACCTGCACAATACAAGGTCAGACCGTTGTCTGCTATGGTCCCTTCCAGTTCTGGCATTCTGCGTCTAACTAAGCCTCCTATAAGCAAGTCTCAGACCCTTGCCAGAAACTCCACAGTGAGTGAAAAAATAAAACAATCACATAAATTGAAAGTGGACCACAAAAGCAATGCCCTTTACCCTGTATGTAAGAAATGCAGAGCCCAATGCCATGGGCTTTTCACATGAACAGTGAGATCTTCACAAACCCCTTCCTTTGTCTAGACTGGACACAGCCTTGTTTTCTGGAGAGTTCTTGGTGGGCTTGTCCTTTCACCAGATTGTGTCCCCTCTTAAGGCACTGGGCAGTATCTGGGATGTGACTGTAGCAGCTGGGAGAGTGGGGATGGATGAGAGGCGCTGAAACAGCAAAGGCTAATCTGCAAAGAGGGTGCTGGGCTTCTCTTGGGACTCACGGAGCAAACTCAAGTTCTCCAGGCCTTTCCCTGGCGTCCGTATGAGGCTCATCACTGTGGTGGCACAACCATCCCAAGATTAATTTTTCCAGGCAGTCCTGCAATGGGTGAGGTCGACTCCAGGGATTCAGTGACCACCTAAGTGCCTCTGCTCTCTTGTTCTACAGTACCATAACCTCACAAGAAGAGGCAAAGTGTTTGAACCTGTACCTGTACAGAGACACCACCACACAGAGTGGGGAGTCTATTTATAATTTATATATATATGTATATTTATATATTTTTAAAAAAGTATTCCAGAGGGAGCAACCAAAAACTATTACAAGAAGGAAAACAAAAAGAGATAATGTAAAATTTTCCCAGCTATGACTCGACTAGGAATCTCTGTTCCTGGGATCTAAAATTCTGAGTTAAAAGCGCCAATACAAACCCTTCAAGACATAGCCGGCCTGTGTAAATACACACCCCCGATGGCGCAACGACTGCCAAGGTAGCCCTTCCCACTGGCGCATTCCTGAGCTCACAAAGGTGCTGTGGAGAAGTGACAGAGCAGAAGTGTTGGCTAATAGGCGTGAGACTAGCAACCAGAAGCCACCAAGGGCCTGGGCTGCTCTAGTCAGAAGTTCTGTTGCCTCCTCTTCTTGGCTTCAATAGCATCCAGGATTGGCTGCCGTTTGGACCGGTACTTCTGCCGGATCTCTTCCATTTCCTGTTCCATCATGGGGTCAAGGGCCGAGAGCCTCTTCTGAAGATCCTCCACAGTCCAACTCTTAAGCTAGAAGAGAAGAGAGAACTGTCACCACAATGTCTACACTGAGAAGCCCAGGCTCTTCCAGCATCTACAAGGAAGGCAGGCAGGAGGAGGAGACTGCCCACAGAGTCAAGGGGTAGTGGCAGCTAGAGAGTGACAACTGATTCCAATGACACAGGCCAGAGTTGTTGAGATCACGCTTCCCTGAAAAACTTTTTTTTTTTTTTTTTTTTTTTTGGTTTTTTGAGACAGGGTTTCTCTGTGGCTTTGGAGCCTGTCCTGGAACTAGCTCTTGTAGACCAGGCTGGACTCGAACTCACAGAGATCCGCCTGCCTCTGCTTCCCGAGTGCTGGG
Source organism: Ondatra zibethicus (assembly GCA_004026605.1). Taxonomy (NCBI): domain Eukaryota; kingdom Metazoa; phylum Chordata; class Mammalia; order Rodentia; family Cricetidae; genus Ondatra; species Ondatra zibethicus. The sequence continues at coordinate 38,963 of PVIU01015690.1, forward strand.
ATTAAAGGCGTGCGCCACCACCGCCCGGCTCTCTGAAAAACTTTAAAGAATTGTTTTGATATAATGTGCCCTGAACAAGAAGTAAAGTGCACAGTCATTATATATAGTAACTTACTGTATGAGAACTAATGGCTGCTTCCCACTTCCTGCCCAATCCATGAGAGGAGCAGGGACAGTGCCCATGACTCTGAAACTTACCCTGGAGGCCACTATTCAGTGCAGGTGAGCCACCTCCCCTGCCACCACCACCCTCAGTGTCATGCACAGCCTTACTAATCCCCACTAACATTCACTAGAATGAAAGTAAAGCCAAGCATTCTGTGTGGGTCATCTACATGTGGTTCCTGAATATATGGATGTAACCTTTGGCTGGAGAAACCCTGAAACTTCCAAGATTAATATTAAAAACAGAGAGAAGGGGACTTGAAATATAAATTAATGATGATGGCTAGTGCTTACATGATGAGCTCTGTGACCCACACAGACTGATTCTAATCTTCGTAAGAAAGAATAAGAGTGTTTTGTTAGCCCCATGCTACAGGATGGACAAGCCAAGGAGGAGTGACTAAGTAACCTGCCCAACATCTCCCAGTTAGTAAGTGACAGCATCAGAGCACAAACCCAAGCAGGATGGCTGCACAATTCACGCTGAACCAGCTCTGCAGGAAGGCAGGCCAGCCCAGCACAGCCCTTTGCAACAATTCGTGTTTCAAACAGGGGTCTCGCAAATGCCAGGAGACTGGCAAATTATGGTCTCGGGCTGGTGCGGCGGCACACAGCAGTAAGCCTAGCACTTGGGGGCACACAGCTGTCAGTCCAGCACTGAGGGACACACAACTGTAAGTCCAGCACTTGGGAGGAACAGGAAGAAGATTACTGAGAGCTGAAGACCAGGCTAATTCATACAGTCATCTCCAGGCCAGCCAGGATTACAATCTACCTATCTCAAAAGAAAGATGGAAAAGAAAGGCAATTTCCCAGTCTCCCTAAGCTGCTGGTCACCACAGAAAGAGGCAGTGAAGTTTCATCAGGAACACCGTAAGAAGGAAGTGAAGTCTGCTGCCTGAGTGTGAAGCACTGCAGATTTACACAAGGGCGGCCCCAGCTGGCAGAGGTGCGACTGAATGCCAGCATTATCCACACTGGGAGGTAAGATCTACTCTGTTGCTCCTAAGAAATACAGTGTTCCTAGAACTCAAAGGCTCGCCCAGTCTCACAAGGGCTCTGTTGTGCACCCACATTTATAAACCTATCATATCCCTCAGTCAGGCCCTCCTGAGGCCTCCACAGGAACGCATTACAGAAGGTGGGTGAAGGAGCCCCTTTCTGCCCACCTTCCTCAGGAGGCAGGGTGTGAATGAGTGTTACAGTGGCCTCCTTAGAAATGGCTTAGTGTGACCTGTCAGCACAGGAACTTTCTTTGGCTGGTTTCAGGGAAGTTTTCCGAGAAGTGAGAGGGGCCTACCAGTTTAAGACGAAAGGTTCTTTATAAAGGGAGAATGGAAAGACTTTAAAGCACAGGGAAATGCTGGAAAGCTGAGCTGAAAACTGTCCTTTTTTCCAGGCTGTGGTTTTATGCCACCTTGGAGGCTGATGTTTTTGGCTCAGGAACACCCTGAAGATTGATGCTTGCCTAGTCTTTAGTGTTTTCAGTTCTTCCTTTAAAATAAAATACCCCAAACCCAACACTGTACGTTACTAGTAGCTAAGAAGTTAATCCTTAGACCACTGTCTGTGTTGGCCATGTAACCCTGACGATGGAACTCCCGGCTTGAGCCGTAGTCTCCTCTGAAAACACAGCAGTTCTAGTCCCTCCCCAAATGGGAAGTTAGGAGGCTCAGAAGACCAGGGGTGCCATGGATGTGGCACTTTTGGCTCCTAACTTCCTACAGTGCATGCTTAACAAATAGTGAGTCCTGACTCAAGAACTGCCAGTGATCATAGTTGTTATTACTGATAGCCTAGTGCAGTCTAATACTCTTCCATAAGCAAGCTGTTCATCAAACTGCCGATTCAAGCAGAATCATACAAGTAAAGAGAGAAAAGCCTATTTTACTCATCTGTGTTAATAATACCTAAAGGTTGGTACTTTCCACAAGGTCCACTAGCTCACAGTTGTTTAACAAAATGCTTCATTCATCCATTTAGGAATATTCACCATTGAGGATTCACAGATACCTAAGTGAGAAAAAGAAAGCAACAGAAGCTATTGCCCTTGTGAAGTTTACATTCTAGTGAGGCAGGACAAGTTTAGACAAACACAGAAGTCAGCAAACACCCTCGTGTCAGAGAGGATGCGTGCTCTGATAAAAGATAGAGAAAAGAAAGAAAGGAAAACTCAGGCTTGGAAGGCAGACGCAATTCTCACCCACGCATCAGGGCGGAATGCAATAGAAACTAAGGCAACTGCACTGACAGCCTGACTCGCTCTGTGGCTGCAGGTTAGCCCCTTTTCCCTGCAGCTTCTGTCTTCACATGGCTCTCAGACATCCTCACAAGCTTATGGTGTCTCCATGGACACCTGCATCAGAATCACCCATGAAGATGAGGGTCCTCAGTACCAGCCCAGAGCTACTTTAACAGACTCCACGGGAAGCCCGGCATTTCAAAGAAACTGCTCAAGTATTTCTTATACGTCCCCAGAGTGGTAAGCACAACTCTCCATCTGCCTTTCTATTTATCTGCTAGCAAAATTCTCACAAAACTGTTGCTTGGTCTAAAGCTTCTTCAAGGTTCCTAATTTCTAGGCCACTCTGCTGTCCTTGATTCAAACCTGGGGTAACAGGCACTCTTGTTTTAACCCAGCCACCTACAGTCTAAATCGGGGTTGCCTGGAGTCCTCTGGGGCTTATGCTATGCTTGCCTTATTAGGACACAGCCAGCAGGGCATGGCTGATGATTTGATCATACCATCCAGATACAGATTTTTCTGACAAACAAGCTCAGATAATGGTTTTATGGTGCCAGGTATAGCATTTCACCTTCCTGGCCCTTGGTGACATAAATAAATTTCAAATGGAAATCTTACAATAAATATCTGGTTCTGCAGTTTTGCTACAACCAGAATCCAAAAGATCAGATTCTCAAATCAGCAATACAGTACATTAAGTCAGAACAGTTTTCACCAGCCAGGAGGAACTCAACATGAATATCCCGCTAGGGTTTATATACGCTCTTTGTGCAGACTCCCATTCCCATCTGTAATATAGGATCCACCTCTGGACTCCAGATGCCCGATACAGGATAGATCTGGTCCTCCTGGCTATCTTAGTCCCCGGTATCTCACCAGAAATTGCAAGTTGCATCAAAGAGAAAGCTCTAGAGCCCCACTCTGCGTTCCTGCACACCTCAGGAATTTTCCCCCGTCCTCTCGGGAACAAACCCACCCTGCCCCTGCTGTCCCTCACCGCCCTCCTGCCCACACGCAAGCCTCGGCAGTTTCATGGAGCTCATCTCTGGCATGCTGTGTGCTCTGTTTCCGCCCTGTCCCCGAGTCCAAGTCACTATCAACCCACGGCAAAAACACAACCAAAACCAGAGTAAACCATGTCTTATTACCCTACAAAGGCCTCACCTCTCGCTCCAGCCTTACTCCCCACAGCCCTACCCTTTGTCTGGTCTATAGACAGTTCACGTGGCAGTCCCCCAACAGTCACACTTTTGCGGCTTCCAGGGTCCAGAGCACAGTCCTTTTGTCACGTGGCTTGTACTCAGTGCATCTGTAGCCTTCCGATTTTCACCCAGATGTTCACTCCTCAGACATCACAAAACTTTTCTGACCGGATTATCCAGAGGGGCTAAGGCACCACTTAATGTTTTTAATTTTTAACATCACAGTTCAATGAACTTGAATCAGAGGGGAAATATAAATGATTAGATTAATTTTATATTGAGTCTGTTGAAGTACATAAAACTTAAACCATTCGGTCACTTTTGTCAGAACAATAAGAATACTTTTGTGAATTACTATATTCTGTTTCGTTTCCTTGCTAACTCCAGAGTACTTTAATTTTATGACCAGGCAAAGGCTGTAGCATGCATTCTCTCTTAAGAAAATAAGTCTGCTCATAAAAGCACATCTGGTTACTTTTACTTACTTTACTTGTTTTTCTTTCTAGGATGTGCGTTCTGTGAGGGAATGGAACCACCTCATCTATCCTACCTGCTAAGCCTTCACTGGCTGAAGAGGTGAATAAGAGAATGAGTTCATTTCTGTTGATGGCTTCCAATGATGAAGTCATCAACCTTGGCATCCAGTAACTTATAACAGCTCCATGTGAGCCTTTGTGCAGGGCATTGGGAATGAGGGCAAACCATACGCAAACCGTAACATCCTTGAAGAAAACCTTAGTTCAATGAACATTTCTGTGTTTTCTGCTGCAAGTTTCTAGTCCCAGGTCAGCCATGGGTAAAGGGCATGACTAATGTAGGGGTTTCCCTCAGACTAAAAACAACTTCTAATGTAACAGTACTCCTTGGAGGAAATGAAATAATCAAAACCTTAAGAAACGTGACCCTATGGACAAGACTAAATCAATGGCCACCTCACAGCCACAGACTCATTACTGAAGGTGAGAACAGACAATACACAAATAGGCTCTTGTTCTAAAAAAGCTCTCATTTTAGATGGAGAACACAGAATTAATCTCTTGATCAAGGGCATTTAGGATTTCTGGGGTCACCTTAAGACTCATCAACACATCAGCCCTGGGTCAATGGAAAAGAACAGGCAGGCAGCATCGATTCTGTGGCTGCACCCCTGCAGCCTCACAAGCGCCCAAACCTCACTGGCCATCGCCCTTCCCTGTCTGATGATGTACACTGTCTCTTCAAGGGCCACTTCACCAACCTAAGCATGGGTGCTGTTTCTCTAACAACTGCTTTCTGAATGTGTTTAGATTTGTTTTCAGCCTAAAGTTCAATCTTTAAGCAATATACAATGTTACCTTTTTATTGGACTCTACACTTGTGCATGTAAAAATATACGAATTACTTCACTATTCGCCATCTATTAAGCACCGTCTATTATCTGCTCCATTTAACCTGTCTTTTAGGTAGATACTATGGTTGCTCTCCCTTTACAGAAGACGTCAATGCAGGGATCTGACTCCTCTGGCCCCAAGGATGCCTGCACTCACATGCACGTGCCCACACACATATACATATTTTTTAAATTTCATCTTAAAAATTAAAAGAGTAAGGAAGCTGTCCACAATACAAGTTACTGAGAAAAAGCAAGAATTCTGAAAATGAGGCAATGAAAAGTGTGGAAGAGATCAGAAGTTATAAACTGAATTAACATTAAAGGTCAAGTGACCCTCACATTAAAAATGCTGCTAGTAGAGCTGTCGTGTGGCTTTAGGCGAGCTGCTTCACATCTCTGAACTAGTTTCCTCATCCACAAAACTGTGTGCTTGGTGCTTTGCTGTCTTTCTCCTTGGGGAACTAGGGAGTGCCTACTGCATGAATGTGCTGAAGCACAGTGACCAGACACAAAACAGTAGGTGAACATTTAAATCCAACCAATCAACTTGACTGCATCTTTACTAGGCCAGGGACACTGTTGGGCAAGACAAATAAAGAGCTAAATATCCACCAGAGGAGTGACTGTTAGGGGCAAGGGCAGGGGTTCTAAGCTCTGTCCTTGTTAGCTCCATAGTAATGGGCAGGTCATCTAGTGTATGCCTCTAAGAGTCTAACTAGCACGTGTTCTCACGGTACACACACTAACACCTGGAGCACGCCAGGACAAGTGCACAGCAAGAAGCTACTGCCTGGAACTCCTTGAGGAAAGGAGGAAGCAAATAGAAACAGTGGCTACAACTGCCTTCAAAGTTCATCTTAACAACACAGAGGCATCTCTAGCAAATACTGATGGGTCTGGCTTATTTCCTCTGGCTGGGATCACAGTTTAATCCTCAGATTCTAGTATGAGGAGCAATTCAGAACCAACTTCCTCTCAAAATACCCTTAGTGACTCTAACTCCAATGCTCCGGAGCACCCCATGCCACTGTCAATGCACCATGTGGCTCAGATCCACAAAACCTCCAGCTGACACTTCAGCACAATTAAAGAATTAACAAGAATTACACAGACAATAGCCTATCTTGAATCAACAAGGACAGTGTAAACTAAACACCCAAAAATGTACAGCAGAGCTTCATCCTGCCTCCACAGCAAGGCCCAGAGCACGCAAACAGGTACCTGCAGCCAACGCACAGGGTTGAAGCCTGCTTTAAGTTCCTTACTTCCAGGAACTCTCACCTGCATAGTGGGCTGTGCAAACAGTATCAAGAGATGTGCATTCCACACACACCATGCCTGAGCACTAACAGTTCTCAAGATGCAGAATCCCCACTGAGTGGACAGGTTAGACTCAATCAGAGCCAAAAATAAGGATAAAAATCCACCTTTTGGAATTTAGTGAAATGGCAGGAAGCTTAATAAAAGCTAAAGAGTAGATGAAGGTACCAGTGTGCCGCATCATACCTTCAATCACATACCAGCCCCTAGACACCCAGCCAAAGTGCACCAGAGATGCTTCCATTCCACACAAACTAGCTCTGTCTAGAAGCAGGGAATGTGTCCCTCATAAGATGACATTCCCAAGTAATCAACTAATTCATCAGATGAAAGCAAAGGCCAAGAAGCCGAGGACTGTCGCACAGCACATGGTTGGGTGAGCACATCAACTCCAACAGAACTTGCTCCTTAATGAAACTTGGAAGAGCTTTAATGAAATGTTTCCTCTGATTCAAATAATAGTCATGGAAAATCATGCTCCCATTAGGCCCTTTAAAATCTTCCTAATGCCATGTGTGGTGGCCTGTGCTCACAGTTCTAACACTTGGTGTGTTAAGGCAGAAGGATCTAGAAGTGGAAGCCACCTTGGGCTACACAGCAAGACTACTGTACGGATGGGGGAGGGCTGAGTACGCTAGCACACATTTATAACCCAGCACTTAGGAGGCAGGGGCAGGATTGTAGTTTGAGGTCAGCCTGACCTATATGGTGAGATCTTGTCTCAAAGAAAATATATAAATAGAAATGACTAAAGATATGAAGAGATTTGGGGACTTCTCAGGTCTGTGAAAACACTAACCTCTGTACCTCCATACTTCTGCTAACTTTGCCCTCTGCATAGGAGAATGTCCATCCAGCCTTCCAGCCCTTACTCCAACTTCTCTCTGTCCCCTAATACATTTCTTTGAAAACTTGAGAGCCAGTAGACCTAACATATTCCCAAGCCAGTAGAAAAAATTCTTAATAAAAATTTAATTAAGAAATATATTCTTATACTTTAAACCTCTACTTGAAAATGACACCGATGTCTTACTGGACTCTTTCAAACACTAGGAAGACACTGAGCTGTTCAGAGGCCTTAAAAGTATATAATCAATAAATACATAAGCCTAAGAGAACAAATTTAAGTCATTAAATAACATTATATCAATTGCTCAAAACTGACCCATGCATTCTAAATCAAAATGAACAGCTCATCCAGTGTACTGATCATAATAAAACTACAAGGAAAATGGACAAAACAGTTCCCTGGACTGGGGTTTACCTCTGGTGGACCATTTGTCTTCCATTTATAAGACCCTGGGCTTGACTCCTAGCACTCTGAAGAAAAGATTCACTTGGTCCTGTTTGATAGCATTGCTCTTTAAGATAACCTATTCTAAGAGTAGCTCTGAATTAACACATAAAAGTTCATACTTAAGAAGGTCAAACTTTCAGAGGAAAACCTTCAGAAGTTAATAAACACACTAAACACTCTAGAATAACTATAAATGCCTAAAGGGTGGAGGGCAAGTACAGTGCAGGATGAGAGGCTCCTGGCATTTCAAACACTAAAGGGAAACACTGAGATTAACGTCATTCTTGTAGCGACATTAATCTTTCAGAAGACAGAAAGACCTAAAACAACAAGTGCACCAAACTGCTGTTCTAATGCAGCTTAATAATTTAAGGAAAGGGTTGGCTAATCACTTAACAATCCCGGCAGGCTGTGGCTTCTGTGCACCTTCTTGAGCTGGAAATTTCCAAGAGAGTAGGAAGGTCAGGCTGCTGCTTTTCTCTTCCTGGCAGATAAAAAAGCCAAAGCATCCTACACAAGGTCTGACTGTTAACATGCAAACTGAGGCTGTGGTACAGCGGTGCACACCTATAATCCTCGGGAGTACTTGGGAGGCTGATGCAGGAGGGTTGCAGTTCAAGGTCAGTCTGGGCTACATAGAAAGGCTCTCTTTTGCTCTCAAAAATTCAA
>PVIU01015691.1:0-47422 GCA_004026605.1 Ondatra zibethicus
TATGTACACTATCATATCATCTGCAAATAACGAAAGTTTGACTTCTTCCTTTCCAATTCGAATCCCCATGATCTCCTTATTCTGTCTTATAGCTATTGCTAGAACTTCAAGCACTATATTAAAGAGATATGGGGAGAGTGGACAGCCCTGTCTTGTTCCTGATTTTAGTGGAATCGCTTTGAGTTTCTCTCCATTTAATCTGATGGTAGCTGTCGGCTTGCTGTATATTGCTTTTATTATATTTAGATAAGAACCTTGTATCCCTAATCTCTCCAAGACCTTTATCATAAAGGGGTGTTGAATTTTGTCAAATGCTTTTTCAGCATCATATTAGCTCTTATAAGTTATATTAACCCATTACTCATATATGTTAGCCACATGGCTCAGTACCTTTTTCAGCAGGGCAGGTCACATCTTGCTTCTTTGGTGGTCTGGGCAGGAGTGGGGAAAGAGCTTCCTTCTTCCCAGAATACTCCTGTTCTTCTGGCCCCACCTTTACTTCCTGTCTGGTTTTCCCACCCTAAAATGCCCCAATTCCAAATTGAGAGATCTACCCGTTCTTATCGTTGCATTTACATTCTATTTAAGAAGTGGTTTTCTCCCTCATCTTTTCCTGCTGAGCTCTTCTGTAGTCTGTGTCCCCTGGAAACCCTTCCTTGCTCTCAGACCAGGGTTTTCCTGAGCCAGCTCTTGCATATAGCTCTGCGTCAGGCCTGGCTGGCATCTGTCTTTAAGCAAGGAGGATCCGTTTCCTCATCTTCAGCTGCTACTTTATAACTTCTTTCAATTAGTAAAGTAGGATGAGAAGGGTTGGATTTTATAGCACCGTTTTCATAATTTCAGTCCATAGAATTATTAGAATGTATTATCTTTTATGATTTTTTTTAATTAGTGGTCCTGCCTTGAATATAAAAGAAGAAAAGAAAAGAGGGCATGAAAACTGGTCATCTGGAGACTTTGTGACTGAATTGACGGCTGGGAAGTCTGAGCTGGTGACTCATCTCCTGAGAGTGAAGGATACTTGTGGTTTAAATGACAGCAGCCCTGATAAAGGAAGGTAAAAATCGTAAACTCCCCATGAAGGGAGGAGGTAGCAGCATTTTTTGTTTGTTTGTTTGTTTTCTGGAAATAGAGCAAGTTGATTTTCTGTTTATACTTAAAGAAAATGATATAAACAACTTGTAAATTTCATGATGAGAAGAAATTAATGACAACTGCAGGGACTTTATACAAAAAAGACTTTTGTATTTTGTCTGAAAGGATTCTATGTTCTTTTTTCAGGTCTGCAAACCAAAAATCAAAGGAAAAGCACAAGGTATTCTAGAACTCAATCCAAGATTTTGGTAGTGGGAACAGAACATACCCCCACAGAGCCCCAGGCAGCCATCTACAATGACAGCAGCCTACTGTCATTACATCCTCCTGGGAGGAGCCACAGCTTCTGTCCACCAGCATCACTGTCACCTGGCAACCACCCAATGACACCCTCAGCACTGCCCACCTCAAACCTGGCTCCATGGGTGTTCTGCGGGAGGCTGTAGCCTGGGTGGCTTCACAAAGGCAATGGCCAGCTGTGCAGATAAGAAGGACAGCCGGGCAGTGGTAGCACACGCCTTTAATCTCAGCACTCGGGAGGCAGAGGCAGGCAGATCTCTGTGAGTTCGAGGCCAGCCTGCTCTACAAGAGCTAGTTCCAGGACAGGCTCCAAAGCTACAGAGAAACCCTGTCTTGGGAAAAAAAAAGACATAGAAGATAGCAAGGAAGACTTAGGAAACAACACGTTGTGTAAGATAAGAATATGGTTTCACCAAGAGGAGTGACACCCGGGAAGATGCGTTCTGAGCACTAGGAAGAATTAGCCCAGGAAGGCAATTCGCTCTGTAGGAGAAAAGGGCCTGGAGGCAACAAATTATCCAGTTGAGGCGGAGATCCAGCTGAGGAGAGGAGAAATGCCACAGACCTCAACCGTTGCAGAGGTCGTTCAGGCCCCAGGACAGGTCCACATTCAACCAACAGAATCCACCAACAGTGCGAACCGGAAGAGAGTGCGAACTGCTAAAGCCTGGCTGAGCAATGCCAGCAAAGGTTCCAGCCTCCCTGCACACAGTACCCTGTGGGCACTGTCAGTGTCAACAGCCAGGTGCACAGAATGAGAGCCACCACATTCCTGCAGCGGTCTCCATTAGCTGAAGACAGCGGAGAGGAGGCCTACGAAGAGGATGACGGAACTCAAGGAGATGAAACCCAAGGACAGCAGCCACCTCAAAGTGGGTCCCACTGTCACTTCAGTGACCAACTCAGGTGCCGGAGATCCACAGACTACATAATGGAAAAGAGGTGAAACAGCAGGGGGGCCGAGTGACTGCTGCTTGGCCCTGTCTACTAGCACAGGGTTAGTCACCCTTCAAGCAGAAAGGGGTCAAATAGCCGAAGATCAGACCTGAAGACCTTGAGAGACTGGCTCCTCACTCCTACGCCACACACGGTTTTCAGTCTGTAGTCACAGGCGTACATTTACTCAAAACACTCGGACACATAAAATTAAAATGAAGGGGGAAAAGGGTTAGAACCTTCTGTTTATATAAAGACATTTGCTTAGAAAGAGAGATTAGACCCAGAGGCCAGTGATAAAACTACCCTTTGACAAAAATCAGTCTTTTTCAGAAGTGTCCACATTTCTTCTTAGATAGTCTTTTTTGGCTGTATGCAGTATCACTATCTGAGGAAACCGTGATCTAGTGTAGTTTGTTCTACAGGTCAGAAGAGAAAAGAATGCTGTGGAAGACGCTGATGACCTCACTCAGCCATCTGAGCCGTCCTCAGAGGACGGTGAGTTGCCGGGCCCTCATTATCAGGGTACTGGGCTAATATCCAAATAATTTTTTCCTTTTATTGAAAATAATTTTTTCCTCACATAATGTATCATGATTACACTTTCCCCTCCTTCTCCTCCTCCTAGCTCCTCCCCACTTCCCACCCCATCCCAATCCACGCCTTTTCTGACTTTATTAGAAAACAAACAGGCTCCTAAGGGATAACAATAAAATAAAATAGTGTTCCAAGGTCTCTCACCCTATGCACATTGTCTGTCTGTGGGTCTCTGTTTGTTCCCTTCTGCTGTAGGAGGTAGCTTCTCTAATGATGGCTGAGCCAGAATATCATTAAGAGTCATTATAATGTTACATTTGTTTATTTGTTTGTTTTTAGAACAGTATTATTTGGTTTTGTCCTAGATCCCTGGGCTATCTAGTCTCAGGTTCTTATTCACGCAAGCAATGTCAAGTATGGGTTTCAACTCCCGGAGTAGGCCTTAAGTCAAATCTTATATTGGTTGGCAAATCACACAAGCTTTGTGCCTCCATTGTCCAAGTGTATCTTGCAGGCAGGACACCACCTTAGACCAAATGGATCAGTGTTTACATTTCTTCTTTGATAGCCTTCATTGCTACTTTCGGGTACCAAAGATGCTAGAACATGAGGGTGAAGGCTATATATAGGCACCAGCTCAACATCTCCAAGTTCAGTGAGTTGTGTAGGTGTTATCTTCAGCACCGGAGCCTTACTTTCAGTCTGTGGAGAGTGACCTATAGTCTTGGCAACTGCCTGGATGTTTAGGGATTCTAATGGGATCCCTATGACCAACAGCTCAATTAGATGTAACCCAAGCCTGGTACTAAAAGCTTCATTTGATGACAAGACATACCCAGTTGGAGCTCTGTCTCCCCTATCATTTGGTGATTTCATTTAGATCTCCTTCATATATGCATATATTTAGGAAGCTTCTACTGTGTTGGCTTACTTTTAGGTGTCTCTCCTTGTATTCCTCCCTCATCCTCCTTTTCCCTTCCCCTCTCCACTTGATCCTCTCATTCTGGTCCCTCACCCCCAACCAGGATTCACCCGTAGCTATCTATTTTACTTCCCTTTCCAAGAGAGACCTATTTGCCCCATACCAGTTCCAAATTCTATAGCTATATTCTGCAGTTCTACAGACTGCGTCTTGGTTATCATTAACTTGATAGCTAATGGACTACTATCAAATTTGTCTTTCTGGGTCTGGATTACTTCACTCAGGATACATTTTTCAAGTTCCATCCATTTGCCTGAGAATTTTTTGATTTCACTTTTAATGGCCGAGTAATACTCCATTGTGTAAATGTACCACATTTTCTTTATTTGTTCTTCTGTTGCGGGGCATCTAGGTTGTTTCTGGTTTATTGCTATTACAAACAAAGTTGCTATGAACATAGCTGAGTTACTGTCTCTGTGGTAAGATGAAGCATCATTTGGGTATGTGCCCAAGAGTAGCATAGCTAGATCTTCAGGCAGATCAATTCTCATCTTCCTAAGGAACATTGATTTCCATAGTGGTTGTTCAAGTCTGTACTCCCACCAACAATGGATGAGTGTTTCCCTTACTCCACATCCTTACCGGTGTGAGTTGTCACTTGTTATTGATCTTAGCTGTTCTGAGTGGAGTAAGATAAAAATCTCAAAGTAATTTTGAGTTATATTTCTGATGGATAAAAATATTGAACATTTCTTTAAGTGTTTCTCAGCCATGCAAGTTTCCTCTATTGAGAATATTCTGTTTAGATGTGTATGCCATATTTTAAATTGGGTGGTTTTCTTGATATCTAGATTTTTTAATTCTTCATATATTTTGGATATTAGCCCTCTATCAGATGTGTAGTTGGTATAAAAGAAGCCTTCCCATTCTGAAGGCTGCAACTTTGTATGAATTGCAGTGTCCTTTGCCATGTAGAAGGTCTTCTTATTTCATGAGGTCTCATCTGTCAATTGTTGATCTTAGTGCTTGTGTTAATGGTGTTCTGTTCAGAATGTCTTCTCCTGTGAGTTCAAGGCTATTTCCCACTTTCGTATCTATCAGACTTAATGTATCTGGTTCTATGTTGAGGTCTTTGATCCATTTGGAGTTAAGTTTTGTGCAAGGTGATAAGTATGGATCTATCTGGATTTTTCTACATACAGCTGTCCAGTTTGTTCAGCACTACTTGTTGAAGATACTATCTTTCTTTCCACTGTGTGTTTCTGGCTTCTTTATCAAAAATCAAATGTACTTAGGTGTGTCTATGGGTCTTCAATTCAATTCCATTGATCAATAGAACATATCTGGGTTTTTGGTACCAGTACCATGTGGTTTTTATTACTAAAGCTCTGTAGTACAACTTGAGATTGGGAGTGGTGATATTTCCAGCAATTCTTTTATTGCTCAGATTGTTTTAGCTATCCTGAGTTTTTTGTGTTTCCATATTAAGCTAAAACTTTTCCTTTCAATATCTGTGAAGAGTTGTGTTAGAATTTTGATGGGAATTGCATTGAGTTTGTAGAATGATTTTGGTTGAATGGCCTCTTTTTACTATATTGATTCTTCTGATCTGTGAGCATGAGAGATCCTTTCATCTTCTGATATCTTCTTCAATTTCTTTGTTCAAAGACTTGAAGTTTTTGTCATTCAAGACTTTCACTTGCTTGGTTAGAGTTACCACATGATATTTCATATTTTTGAGGCTATTGGGAAAGGTGTTGTTTCCTTATTTTTTTTTCATTTTCTTTTTTTCTTTCTTTTTTCTTTTTTGCAAACCATTTGTCACTTGTATATAGGATGGTGTCTCAATTAGGGTTTCTATTGCTGTAACAAAACACCATGACAGAAAGGCAAGTTGGGGAGGAAAGGGTTTGTTTGGCTTACTCTTCAGGATTGCTGTTCATCACTGAAGGAAGTCAGGACAGGAACTTAAACATGACAGGATTCCAGAAACAAGAGTACATGCCAAGGCCATGGAGCTGCTTACTGGCTTGCTCAGTCCACTTTCTCATAGAACCGAGGACCAGCAGCCCACGGATGACACCACTCACCATCTGCTGGGCCCCATTGATCACTAATTGAGAAAATGCCATATAGCTGAATCTCATGAAGGCATTTCCTTAAAATGTTTATCAGCTGTAGGATTTTTCTGGTAGAATTTTAGAGTCACTAATGTATGCTATCATATCATCTGCAAATAAAGATACTTTGACTTCTTCCTTTCCAATTTGAATGCCCTGGATCTCCTTCAGTTGTCTTGTTATTCAAGCTAAGACTTGAATTCAAGTACTACACTGAATAGGTATAGAAAGAGTGAATAACCTTGTCTTGTTCCTGATTTTAATGGAATCACTTTGAGTTTCTGTAGCATGAGTAATAAAAATCCAGAGACGGATATTAGGGTTCAAGCTGAAGATCAGAAAAGCAAAGCTTCCAAGCCACTAGAGAGAGCTTACCTCTACCAAGGCTCAGACAAACAAAGGGGTGATCCTGCCGTTCTCTCCACCAACCTCAGACTCCACACTCCACCAAATTCCTGTCTCTTCCCCTTTATATTCCTCTCTGCACCCAGCCACATCACTCCTGTCTCCACCTCCCTAGTGCTGGGATTAAAGGCCTGTGATCTCTTTTTTTCTCTTTTAGACAGATTCAATCTTGTGTAGCCCACAGTGGCCTTGGACTAACAGAGATCTGTCTGCCTGTCTCCCAAATCCTGGGATTAAAGGTGTGTTGCCACCACTCCCTGGCCTGTGTGGCTGCTTTACCCTCTGATCTTTTAGAAAACTTTCTCTCTACTTAAGTTGTTGTTGGTTATGTATGGGCTTGCATTGATTCTGCTGCCCCTTTAGTTTCTACTCTTTCCAGGACTTTTATCATGAAGGGGTGTTGAATTTTATCAAGTCTTGTCTGCATTTAATGAGAACTAAGTGTGGTTTTTTTCTTTCAGTTTGTTTATATGGCAGATCACATTTATTGATTTACATATGTTGAAGCATTCCTGCATCTTAGGGATGAAGATGATTTAGTCATGGCAAATGATCTTTTAGATGTGTTCTTGGATTCAGTTTGCAAGGTTTTTTTTGAGAATATTTGCTTCTATGTTCATAAGGGAAATTGGTCTGTAATTTTCTTTCTTTCTTGGGTCTCTATGTGGTTTGGGTATCAGGCTAACTATGGCCTCATAAAATTAATTGAGCAATGTTTCTTTAGTTTCTATTTTGTGGAATAGTTTGAGAAGCATTGGTGTTTACTCTTCTTTGAAAGCCTATTATTTATATGTTATAACTCTGTGCCAAAACTGTCTGGCCCTGGGCTTTTTTTTTTTTTTTTGGTTGGGAGACTTTTAATGACTGCTTCTATTTCACAAAGGGTTATAGGTCAGTTAAAATTGCTTATCTGATCTTGATTTAACTTTGCAAAGTAGTAACTACCAAAAAATATTCATTTCTTTTAGCTTTTACAATTTGGTGGGGTACAGGTTTTTAAAGAATGTCCTTATGATTCCCTGGATTTCCTCAGTGTCTGTTGTTATGTCCCCACTTTCATCTTGAATTTTGTTCATTTGAATCTCTCTCTCTGCCTTTTAGTCAACTTGGATAAGAATTTGTCAGTCTTATTGATTTTCTGGGGAAAAAAAACCAACTTTTGTTTCATTGATTCTTTTATTGTTTTGTTGTTGTTTGCTTCTATTTTTTTGCTTTCAGCCCTGAGTTTGATTATTTCTTGTCATTTACTTCATTTTGGTTCTATAGTTTTAAGGTGTGCCATTAAGTTACTAGTATGAGATCACTCTAGTTATATATGTATAACTAGTTATATATATATGCATATGATGCTATGAACTTGCCTCTTAGAACTGCCTCATTGTGTCCCATAAGTTTGTATATGTTGTGTATTTATTTTCATTCAATTCTATAAAGCCTTTCAAATTTCTGTCTTGGCCCATTTTTCAATCAGTAGTTTGTTCAGTTTCCATGAGTTTGTAGGCTTTCTGTTGTTTCTTTTGTTGTTGATATCCAGCTTTAACGTGTGGTGCTCTGGTAGGATTCAGGATGCTGTTTCATTTTTCCCACATTCATTAAGATTTGCCTTGTGTCTGAGCATGTGGTCAATTTTGGAGAAAGTTCCATGAGCTGCTCGGAAGAAGGTATATTCTTTCATGTTCAAGTGAAATGTTCTGTAAAATGTTGAATCCGTTTGGTTTATAACATCAGTTAGCTCCAGCATTTCTGTTTAGATTTGTCTGACCTGTCTACTAGTAAGAGTGGGGTATTGAAATCCCCCACTACTGGTGTTTGAGGGTCAATATGTGATTTAAGCTATAGTAGTGTTTCTTTTCCAAACTTGGTTACCCTTGAGTTTGGTGCACAGATGTTAAGCATTGCACTGTCCTCCTGGTGGGCTTTTCCTTTGATGTGTAGGTAGGGTCCGCTATCTCTTCTAATTGGTTTTGGTTTTAAGTCTTTTTTTCAGATATTAATATTATTGTACCAGTTTGCTTCTTAGGTCCATTTGCTTGGAATATCTTTTTACATTCTTTTACCCGGAGTTGTGATGTCTATCTGTGATGTTAAAATTTGTTTCTTGAAGGCAGCAGAAGGATGGATCCTATTTACAATTCATTTCTATTAGTCTGTGCCTTTTTACTGGGGAATTGAGAGCATTTATGTTGAGATACCCATAAACAGTATTTGTTGATTCCTGTTATTTTGTTGGTGTGAGGAATGTGTGTTGTGTGTATGTGTGTTTGCATGTATGCTTGTGTGTGTGTGTGTGTCTGTTTCCTGTCTTCTGGTTTGCTGGTTGGGATTATTTATTCCTTGTGTGTGGTTTTTATTTATTTATTTATTATTTATTCTTGGGTGTGGTTAACCTCTCTAGTTTAGAGTTTTCTTTCTAGTACCTTCTATAAGGCTGGATTTGTGGAAAGATTTTGCTTAAATTTGGTTTAATTATAGAATGCCTTATTTTTTCCACCTACGGTAACAGGAAGTTTTCCTGGCTTGTGTTCTGGGCTGGCATCTGTGATCTCTTAGAAACCGTAGAACATCCCTGCAGGCCCTTCTCCATTGAGAAGTCAGGTATTATTCTAATAGGTCTGCCTTTATTTGTTACTTGATCTTTATCCCTTTTAACTTTAAATATTCTTTCTTTGCTCTGTATGTTTAGTGTTATAATTGTTTTGTGCTGAGGGGAGTTTCTTTTCTGGTCCAGTCTATTTTGTGTTCTGTGTGTGCTTGTACCTTGATAGGCATCTCTTTATTTGGGTTAGGGAATTTTTTTCCATGATTTTGTTAAAAAATATTTTTAGTGTCTTTGGCCTAGGTTTCTTCTCCTTCTTCTATACCTATTATTCTTAGATTTGGTCTTTTCATAATGTCTCAGATTTCCTGATGTTTTGTATCTGTGTTTTTTTCTTTTTTCTTTTCTTCCCTTCATTTTTACTGCATTCAGTGAAGAGATTTTTTTTAATTTTGTGAGACTTTTTGTTTTAGATTTAACATTTTCTTTAACCAACTTATTAATTTCTTCTTTTGTGTCTTCAGTGCGTGAGATTCTCTCTTCCATCTCTTATATTCTATTAGTGAGGCTTGCCTCTAAGGTTCTTTGAGTACCTAAATTTCTCATTTCCAGTTTTATTTTAGTTTGAGTTTTCTTTGTTGATTGTGTTTCCACTTTCAAGTCTTAAACCGTTTTATTCATTGCCCTCCATTGTGTTTTTGTGTTTCCATGGATTTCTTTAAGGAATTTATTCATTCACTCCTTAAGAACTTCTGTCCTATTTATACAAGAGTGTTTCAGCTATGCTGAATTTCTCAGGTTTACTGTGACAGGGTTGCCTGGCTCTAGTAAAGACATACAGTCCTGACTATTGATTGATTATATTTAATCTATTATTGCCTATTGTAATTCTAGGTGCTGATATCTGGTTTTGTCTTTGATGGGTGGGTGGTCTGTTCCTTGGTTTCTGTTGCCTTCTCTGGTTGTTAGCAGGTTGTAGTGGCTGTGTGTTACCTGGTAGGGAATTTTTCTAGGTTCCTAATAGGTATGGCCACTGGGGGCTCTGGGTAATATATGTCTCTGGGTATCTGTATTGGGTATGGGGAATGGGCTGGAGGGAGCTGAGGGAATCTACAGGAGGAATGATGTTCTACCAGGACCTGCTTAGTCCCCTGGGAATGGCAGTAAAGAGGAGAACCCACAACAGGTAGTCTGCTGCAGACCTGGGGATGAGGCTGGGGGATGGGATCTAGAGGAGAGTAGAGAGAGTGAAGATCTGAAGCTAGCCTACCTGCTTCGCTGGCCTACTTACTGCTCTGGCAGGCTTGGCTAGTGGGATCCTAGGGAATGTCTGCTGAAATTAGGAGCTGGAATAATGAGATGAGTGGAGAGAGGTTGGAGAAGATCGGCATGACCCAGTGGAGATGTGGGCAGTGAGAAGGGAGAGGTGGTCTACTACAGAGATGGGGTAAGACTGCGGCATTGGATTTGGAGGCAAGGAAAGAGAAGGGAAGATCTGCATTTAGCCTACTCCTTTCCCTCACCTGCATGGCTGACATGTTCCCAAGAAATCAGCTTAAATGGAATGGAAGGTTAGGGACCTTTCAATATATTTCAGGAATCTGTGTATACATTGCTGAGCATTGAACCATAAAATATTGATGTAGTATAGTGGTGTTCATGTCAAAATGTGTTTGGTATTATTTTAAGATTTTTTTATTTTAATTATGTATATGTATGTGAGTATATGCATGTCTGTGCAGGTATCTAAGGAGGCCAGAGAAGTCAGAGGTCTCTAGAGCTGGAGTTAGGTGCAGTTGTGTGAAGCTCAGTGTGGGTGCTGGGAATTAAATGCTGTCCTATACAAGGTGCTCTTGATTAAGAGCCCAAAAATGTGTCTGCTACTGAGATAGAAGGAGAGCAAATGCAGACTCTCCATAAAAGAGCCATGATTGTTACTTCTGTTCTTCTTCAATGAAAGCAGCACTCCGAGTCTTTTTGTTGATTCTGCTTCTATTCTGGGCCTATGCTGTGTTCAGATGGGTCTGTGTTGTCTCTGCCTGTAATGCTGAAGTAGCATGAGGACCTTCCCTGCCACCCCACCTGTCCTATTCTGTAACCACAGCTGTGCCTTGTTAGTCTGACTGCGTTAGCCCCCTTGCTTAGAACACCTGCTGGTTGCTAAGAGGCCAAGGGTGCCACGCCTCTGGCTTACTCCTGCATCTCTGTGTTCTGTCTCCTTCAGAGACACTGGTTATGATGACAGAACTGTTTCCTTTCTCCATGCTTCCTGCTTTCAGTAGCTTTACTGAGGTATTATTGGAAACAATAAACCACACATATAAAAAGTGTGCTATCTGCTAAGTTATGGCATATGTTGAATATGTATTTAGTCATAAAATCAAGATGTTAACAACTCAGATACCCATAAGCTTCTTTACCATTCTTTACATTTCATATTTAAAAAAAACTGCCAAATTGGGACCAGAAAGATGGCTCAGATGTTTAAGAGTATACACTGCTCTTGAAGAGGACCAAGTGCAGTTCCCAGCACCCTCATTAGGTGCTCACAACCACCTGCAACTCCAGCTGCAAGGGATCCAATGCCCTCTTCTGGCCTCTGAGGGTGCTGCATCATTATGCATGTACATACATATGCACACATTCGTAAGTATACATGTACATACACACACAATTAAAAATAAGAACAGGTGGCCGGAGCACCCTCTGGCATGGATGTATTTGCAGAGCCCAGGAGGCTTGCTGTCCTGCAGTGTCCCAGCAGGCAGACAGGGCTGTGGAGTACTGCACCTTGGAACAGATTCAAACTCACAAAGACATCAAGAACACAGGTAACTCTACACCACAAGGTGTACGACTTAACCAAGTTTCTGGATAAAGTCCCAAGAGGGCAATCCAGGGTGATGCTTCCAGGAACTTTGAGTATGTTGGGTATTCTGCTGATGTAGAAATGTTCAAAATGTACAACATGGGGATGGGGTCCGCCAACCCAGCTAAAGTTAGCTAAGCCTTGAGAAACTCATTACTACAGTACTGTCTCATTCCATTAGGTGGACCAAAGGGGTGATCCTGTCACCTCAGCCCTGGCTGTAACCCTGATGCATCACTGCTGTACAGCTGCTTAACTGCCTCTCTGAAACCAAGGAAGGAATGACTGCCCAGGATAAGGGAGGAAAGAGGCCAGTTAAGTCACTTCTGCTAACAGAAACCTGCCCCTGAGAAAGTAGCTGAAACTTAATGTTTCCCTTCTACGTTTTGAAGAAAAAACAAAGAACTTTTTCTACCTTTGAACTTTTCAAATGTTCCCTTTTTTCAGCTTCATTTTGGTGTTTCTTCACTACATGCACTTATTGTAAGCATGATCTTTTTTTAATATATTTGGCTTTTAAAATATAAAAAATAAACAAAAGTAAACTATTCCTTTTAAAAAGCAACTGCCAAATTGTTTTAAGACAATATTCGTGATATGGGATACCCCTCTATGAATGTGTTTTATTACCATTGGTTAATAAAGAAACTGCTTTGGCCTATGGTAGGGCAGAATATAACTACGTGAGAAATCCAAACAGAGATCTAGAGAGAAAGAAGGCAGTATCGGGAAGACGCCAGCAGCCACTGGAGGAGTAATATGCCAGAGCATTACTAGGAAACCATGGGGCACGTGGCAATACATAGATTATTAGAAATTGGTTTACTTATATGTAGAGCTAGTCAGTAAGAAGCCGGAGCCATTGGCCAAACAATTATAATTAATATTAAACCCCAGAATGATTATTTCATAAGTGGTTGCAGGGACTGGCGGGTGGGAGAGAAATGGGTTCAGTAGGCCGGATAGGACAGAGAAAAGATCTCCAGCTACATATTTTCACTGTTTTCCACTTATATCAACAGAATTTGGCATTCGTGTTTCTTCCTTTCTTCACACACAGTACTGTAGGGCCCTCATAGGTGTCTGTATCAGAATGGCTACAATGGCTGCCGGTGCTGAGAATGCATTTGTTTTCATCTGTATAGCTTCCTAGTGAATTTTCATTTCTTTTTTTTAATTTTTTAAGTTAGGTTGCTTATTATTTATTGAGTTTTGTGAGTGTGTGTGTGTGTGTGTGTGTGTGTGTGTGTGTACATGCATACACATTCTGAATACCATTCCTTTTTATCAGTGTTTTGTTTTGGGTTTTTTTTTTCAAGCACAAGGACTTAATTTTAACCCCCAACATCCACATAAAAATCCAGGCATGGTTTCTTATGCTTTTAACCCCAAATTTGCAAGATGGCGGCAAGGTGGGTCCCAGGAGCTCACAGGCCCCAGCCTAGCTGAGACAATAAGCTTCAGGTCTAATAAGGCAGGAAGCAATAGAGAAAGGCGTTTGTGGTGATTTGAATGAGAATGGCCCCAGAGATCCAGATATTTGAATCCTGGGTCCCCAGCTGATACTGTTTGGGAATGATTAGGAGGTGCAGCCTCATTAGAGGAAGACTGTCGTCGGGAGCAGGCTTTGAGGTTTCAAAAGCCCATGCCATTCTTAGTTAGCTTCCTCTCTATCCCATGCTCGTAGATCAGGATGTAAACTCCCAGCCACTGCCCCAGCACCCTGTCTGCCCCCCTGCTGTCACACTCCTGCCGTGATAGTCACGGACTCTAATCCTCTGAAACTGTTGCCTTGGTCATACGCCTTATCACAATGAAGAAAATTAACTAAGGCAACTCTCAAGGTTGTCCTCTAGCATCCATGTGTACATGGATGCAGGCACTCAGGCACACTCATTTGCAAATAGACCTCCCACACGCACATATACACGTGCACACATGCACACATGCACACATAAATACCTCTCACAGGTCTACTCCTACTTTTGTGTTTTCTTTTCAAACATTGTTAAAATGCTAATAAACGGTGTGGTTTGGGCAGTCCTGTTCCTACTGCTGACTAGAAATATCAGAACTGTGCTGAATTTAGAGTTTGCCCTCCACCTTGGGGAAGACCACTGTTGGATGACCCGTGTGTTTGCCCTGCCTGTGTGGCAGGAAGAGACTGTCTTCCTGGCTCAGCATGAGCAGAGGACAATGGCCTCTTCTCCTGGCACATAATTACTCTTTTCTGCTCACAGTCAAAGAGGCCCTGAAGGTCTTCAGTGTTGTGTCCTGTGATCCCTGCCCACTTGGCTTTTAACAGACCCATCTTTATCGTTTCTCAGGTAGCCTTCTTGGGTCATGTTCCTTCTCTTTGTGTCACAGCCTAGAACTCTCTCAGGAAAGGCAGCTGGAGCATTTGAGAGACCAGCTTCGTATGATACCAGACAAATCATCATCTTCAAATTGCTCTTTCACATGCTATATGTGTTTGGAGTTGCTCCAAGTGAAAATGAAATCTGCACCTTTCACTCCACTGGGACTGGAAGCAGCTTGCAGTGGAGTCTTAGTAATGCTTGTGGCGCAGTGCGCTCTCCACCCTAAGTGACCATTGTCTTCCTGCGTTCTCAGCCTAGCCATCTCTTTCTCTGGACAGTATTCCGGAGCCCAGTGCAGATCAAGTTCCCTTAGGTGATAGCAAACACTTCTTACAGCATCCATCAGAATTTATATAATGGTTATTTTATTAATCTTTTCTTCTCCACTAGACTTTAATTTAAGCAACAGCAGGATTTCTTCATTTTATCTGCAGACCATAGTACCTACCCCGTGTTGCGTGCTGTCAGCATCCAGCATATATTCGTTCAGAATGAGTGAATACTATGTATAGCCCTTTCTTGACAAAAACATTCATAGATTGTATTTCTGTACTGGTTCCTGTCTGATACAGGGCCTTGGAATCCTGGGATTTAGTTCATTCATACAGGGAGTATTGCACGCAGAAGTTCTGGTAAAGCAGAAACAGTCAACTGGAAAGGAAATTGACAATTCCCTTTAGAAACTGTAGTTTGTTAGGAGAAAGAGCCTCTAAGTTGACAAGAGAACATTAGGCAAAAACAGTATAAATATATAGATATCTAAACACAATCAGACCTTCATGGGAAGGAGAAATTCCATTAAAACCTGGAGTGAGAATAAAGAGAATCATAGTGGCACATGCATTTATCCCAGCACTCGGGAAGCAGAGGCAGGTGGATCTCTGAGTTTGAGGCTAGCCTGGACTACATGCTATTACTTACTCTGCCTTAAAAATAACAGAAAAGAGAGAGGATAGGAAGAGAAAGAGAGGGCTGTCGTGAGCAGTCTTCAGAGCACATCCCTGAGCAAATCCCAAGAACAAAGGAAGGATCAGACTTGGGTGATTCATAGGAGGGGGTTATCTGGTGGAAAGTTTCACAGCACATGAGTTAGTTCAGCTTGACGAAGAGCATGAAAGAGACTAGAAACAAGAGTTAAAAGCTGTCAAGTCACTGCACAGACTGTTTAAATGTATCAAGAAGAGAGCTGTGAGGAGGTGTGGCTCTTCAGGCTGTGGGACTGGGCTTTTTATTTGCCTGTTTGTTTTTTAAAGAGAGAAAGACGCATGGAACTGGATGGGTGGGAAGGCAGGGAAGATCTGGAAGCAGATGGGGGAGGGGGAACCATGATCAGAATATATCGCATAAAAAAATCTATTTTCAATTTTAAAAGAAAAGTGACCACTGTCCATCTTACAGAGGCAGACCTGTGTCCTAGCAGACAGCAAACAGAAACTGAAAAAGAGTCCTGGGAGCTACTTACCAGGAAAACTGGAAACATGGAAAACAGAGAAGCTAAAGAAGAGGGGGTGAAAACAGAGCCCGTGAGATCAAGGTTAGACCTGCAGAGGAAAGAGCCCTACAGTTTGAGGGTGATTGCTTTAGAGCCAATGTTAGGGGAGGAGATCCATGGAACTCCTGACTGTGTAACCACCCCCCTCTGGGTCTTGTATAGGAGAAAACTTCCTTGTCTTGTGAAATGTGAAATCCTTGCAAATACCCTAACAGGCCATTGCCCCTTCATATTTCCAACAATTGGGTGCACATTGTTGCAAGCCACAATTTTAACAGCTCTGTAGCAGCCGACTGCAGAGGAGTCTTGTTACTACTCAGCAGTAAGAAGCTGGCCATCCTTTTCATGTATTTTTTAAAGGAATGATGTAAAAGAAATTCAATGTAAGAGAACTGATGGTATAAAGGATTTGTTGATAAATTTGCTGAGGAGACAGTTAAAAAGGAGAATTTAGCTAAGGGAACACGGTCCCCCCCCCCAATACCCCAAAGGTAAGTAGTCTGCAAACCAGTCCTGTTAGAGATAAACAAAATTTATGATACTTGGATGTAAGGGTTTGCTCACCAGGATTGACCAGTCATTGGGCCCATCCTCTAAGAACAGGCTTAAGGGGGCCATGTCGGGTCACAGCCATCATCAAGTTCTGGTGTGCCTTTAAGTCCTTTGTGCTTTTATTAGAAAAAAAAACTTAATTCTACCACATAGCCAAGATGGGTAACGGGTAACAATGATTCAAAAAAGACAACTCTGGTGTACGTAAGAAATAACTCCAGCAATTCTTTGCTTTGTAAACCTCCCATCTGCCCACACGGCCAGATTTGCAGTTGCCTGGCTCTGTTTAAATTGTTCAGAGCATAGCCAAGGGCCAGGACCTAAAGGAGACTTAAGGATGATAGAGTATGTAAATGCATAAACCCTTGGTGTATATTAGTTAGTGAAACCTTCTGCTCAAGGTCAGGTCTTCCTTGGACATCAGCCGGAGCCACACACACTCATTCTTCATCTCTAAGCATGTGGAGTGACTCCTCCCTGGGAAAGCGCACTGTTTCTAATACAGGAATAATAGGTGTGTGTACTGTTGTTGTTGCTTCTGCTGCTGCTGTTTCTAATACAGGAATAATAGGTGTGTGTACTGTTGTTGTTGCTGCTGCTGCTGCTGCTGCTGTTTCTAATACAGGAATAATAGGTGTGTGTACTGTTGTTGTTGCTGCTGCTGCTGCTGTTTCTAATACAGGAATAATAGGTGTGTGTACTGTTGTTGTTGCTGCTGCTGCTGCTGTTTCTAATACAGGAATAATAAGTGTGTGTACTGTTGTTGTTGCTGCTGCTGCTGCTGTTTCTAATACAGGAATAATAGGTGTGTGTACTGTTGTTGCTGCTGCTGCTGTTGTTTTCTGTGTTTTTAATGATTTTTTAAATACAGAATTATTGCCTTAAAGTATAGGAGCTTCTTAAAAAATAAACGACTTTAATTAAGAAGTTGAGTGTGATGGCTCACGCCTGTAATCTCATCCCTGAGGAGGCTGAGTCAGAAACAAAGGAAGGTGAAGGCCAGCTTGGGCAACATAGAGTGAGACCCTGTCTCAAAAAATAAAAATAAATAGAAATGTAAAGACGGCTTTGATCCTAAGTTGTTCTCACAAAAGCTGTATTAACCTACAGTCCCAGCAGTCATTTTCTCAAACAGAAGTTTTAAAATCTATGCAGTGGTACTGTTGGTTTGTTTGCTTGTTTGTTTATTTGTTTTTGATGTTGGAGATTAAACTTCTTCTTTGTGAGGCCAGTCCATAATGCTAAGTTACACCCAGCTATCCGTTTGTTCTGTGTGTATGTGTGTGTGTGTGTGTGTGTGTGTGTGTATTTGCCTATATGTATGTATGTATACTACATTTGCAGGCTGAGAAGCCATAAGAGGGCATTGGATCCCCTGAAACTAAAATTATAGACAGTTGTGAGGGGTCATTTGGGTGCTAGCAACCTAACCCAGATCCTCTGCAAGAGGTCAGTATTCCTAATCACTGAGCCATCTCTCCAGACCCAACACCTTTGTTCTGAACCTGTGCTAAATAGAGTAGATTACTATTAACTTATTCAAAACTTCGCTTTCATTGATAAAGTAAATTCAACTTTCTATGTTGAAAGAACAGGATACTTTTTATTATCGAATCAATTGATCTTGTATTGATTTTTAAATTGCTTATCAAAATAATAATAAGGTGAATCAAACACACTAGTAAAAGGTAAAATAGACTCCTTAGTCTTACCTTAAAAATCTCGTAATGTGCATACCCTCATTGTTTGAAAGCTTTGGAATGGCTCTTTTACAATGCAAATCATTTGAGGGGTGTGTGTAATGTTTTTTTAAAAATAAAATTTTGTTTCTAGCTAACTCACATGCTTGTTTGCAAGCAATAGTTTTTAGGGATTAAGTTTCCATTGCCTGTTTTTATTAGGGGGCTATGTAGAAAATGATGTCAAATTATGTACAAACAGTCATGTTCCACTTGTCAAATTGTTGGATAGTTTCAAGATGGCTTTTTCAAAATAACTACTAAAGTTTCTCTTAACAGAAACTTATCCATCAAGAAAACATTCCTTCATTATTACTTTCCCAGTATATACGATCTCTAGAAAAGATTAAAGTGAGAAATTTAAAACATGGGAACTAGAAAAAATATTGAAACATAGATATTAGGATAATATCTTGTTAGAATAATAAAAAGCAAGGTCAAGCTGTGGAAATTTTGTCTTTGAAAAGATGAATTTTAAGTTAAGTATATTTAATCACAGAGTTGCATTAAAACACAAAGAGAAGAAGAAAGAGAATGAAGGAACGAAGACCGAGTTGCCAGGGAAAGATGGACTTTCTACCGAAGACTCTGAAGACCAGCAATATGCCATGGCTCTGGGGATCCTGCACATGAGAGCAAAGCAGACCTTGAGTCAGGTAAATTAATTGCTTACTGTTAATTATCCTTAATGCATATGACTTTATTTTATCAATATTAGTTATACTATCTCTAATTAAAAAGCATATAGATGTGTGTATTAGGCGGTATAACCTGCATGATTTCCATTGTGTGTTTGGTCCATTGTTGACCAAAATATCGTCATGAGGTCCATAGCTCTATTAAATTAAACACATATTGCATATGTGTTTAACAAAATGTTATTTCAGGATCTGGGTAGATTGCTCAGTGGTTAAGAGCATGCTGTTCTTCCAAAGTTCAGTTCCTGGCACTCATGTTGGCCATTTTAAAACCGCATATAACTCCAGCTGCGGGGCATTCTGGGGCCCTCTTCTTGCTTCCAGGGACCCCTGCACATGGCGTGGCGTACACACACAGGCACATAAACTTGTTTTAATTGAAACCTAAGGAAAATGGAATAAGGGTGGTTATAACCAAATAGCTACAGTAAATCCTGGAGGAATGGATGAAAAGTTTTATCATTGTGCTCTCATAAATGTTAACTGGGGCACTTTTTATGTCAAAACGCAGGCTCATGAGCTTTACAACTGTAAAGAAACTTGTTCTGTGTTTCATAAAGAAATTCCCTTCATAGTCGTGTCTGTGCCTCTGTGACAAGGTTCCTATGTGGAGTGACAGTCTCTCCCTGGACATTAACCAGCTTTCTTTGCATAGATTTTTGAAAGTTCTGCATTTAATTAAGCTTTCAGGCTTTTTGCCACCAATGATGTAGGCTTAAACCTTCATGAAGCATACCTTTAACTACGAAGAAGAAAGCAGCACTGACTGGCAACTCACAGAGAACCAAATGCCAGACTCTTACTAGGTTGCACTTTGCAAAATCACTATGGCAAGCAAAATAAGTTAAATGCACAAGAGAAAACCAGAGTGCAGACACTTTTCGTCAGTCATTTTCAGATGACTGATGTGTTGATATGTAAATGTGCATGTGTTTTAGAAAGGAAACTACATGTGTGGTGAAAAATAAAGAGAAGTTTTAGATTTTCATTTTTACTTCTATTTTTATTTTATGTGTATGAGTGTTTTTGCTTGCATGTATATATGTGTACTACATGCATACCTGGTGCCCACAGAGGCCATAAGAGAGTATTGAATACTGTTGCTATTACAGATGGTTGGGAGCCACTATGTGGGTGCTGGGAACCGAACCTAGATCCTCTGGAAGAGCAGCAAGTGCTCTTAACCACTGAGCCATCTCTGCAGCCAGCTGTGGGCATATGTAAAGCATTTGGGGATGCTAGAGGCACGTTTTTCCTATTGAACAAGCTGAAAGTCTTCAGTGCCCAGTCTGCAGCAGTTGAATAGTAACATCCGTTAGAGCCTCACCAAAGCAAAGGCTTTAAGATTTCTCAGAGGAGCTGATTTCTCGTGATTGCAAACTCCTTGTCACCAATGATGGATTTTCTAGTTTGTGGCAGCGATTCCACTCCCTTGCCATGTTCATCTGGAAGGATGCTTCCTACTTTGCTACTGCAGCTGCTAAGGAAAGGGGAGACACACAGTCAGCAGATGCCCTGTTTTCAATTCATCGATTCCTTTACAGAAGCATAATCCCTATTTCAAAACAAGGAGTTTCTGAAAACAACACTGCATCCGATACACGATCCGCTCCATGCTCCACAGTAAAGGCATCCGATACGCGTGCAGCTCCACGATAAAGGCATCCGATGCGCGTGCAGCTCCACAATGAAGGCATCCGATGCATGTGCACCACTCCACGATGAAGGCATCCAATGCACGTGCAGCTTCACAATGAAGGCATCCGATGCACGTGCAGCTCCACGATGAAGGCATTCTGACCCCAGAGTTCTGTGTCCACTGCACAGAAAGGCTACCCCATCTCTCAGAAAATGAAGCTGGGGCCTGGGAGATGATTCAGTGGTTTACGGAAGATCCAAGTTTAGCTGGTCATGGTAGCACACACCTTCAATCCCAGCACTCTGGAGGTAGAGGCAAATGGATCTCTGAGTTCAAGATCAGCCTGGTCTACAGAGTGAGTTTCGGGACACAGAGAAACTGTCTCAAAACAAAAAAAAAACCACAGAGAGAGAGAAAAGAAACAGAAAAAGTAGACTGACTACCCAGGTTCAACTCCCAGCACCCACATAGTGGGTGGCCCACAACTGTCTCTAACTCCTGGTCCAGGAGATACACTGCC
Organism: Ondatra zibethicus; assembly: GCA_004026605.1. Classification (NCBI taxonomy): domain Eukaryota; kingdom Metazoa; phylum Chordata; class Mammalia; order Rodentia; family Cricetidae; genus Ondatra; species Ondatra zibethicus. The sequence continues at coordinate 20,721 of PVIU01015691.1, forward strand.
CTCTTCTGGCCTCCATGGGCACCAGGCACAGATACATGCAGCAAAAACACCTTTATTTTGCAATTGTGAAAATTTGAAGTTAGACATTTTTCTTCCATTTTAGACCTAGTGAAAAAGCATAGAAATAGATTACATATATACCATGTATCCAAAAATAGAGAAGAAAGTTTTCTTGTTCCTGTCACTGTTTTCATAGGGAGTTTATGATGAGATACAATGACCACCATGCAATTTAGAGTATCATGTTACTTTGTAATCATTGCTTGAATAGCTCTAGTTATTTGTCTACAGGAATTATTAAAATTATGCTTGAGTTAGCACTTTGAACATGTAAAAATTCAGCATAATAAGATTTCAACTTTTTTTTCATTTGCCAATCTTATCAATTTGAGTATCTGAGAAAATACGATTTCAAAATAAGAATACCATATTTCAGTCAGTCATAGGACAGGTCAGTAACTCAGATCATAGTATTTTAGGTTTGTTGGGGATAAGATACCTTCTGCAATAACTCAGTAAACTCCACAGTGACGGCACAAAAGTCCCCTTAGTGTGCAGATAAAGGGATAATGGCTGTGTACTGATAAGATCCTACACGAGGAGGCTAGAGAGACAGTTCAGCAGTTAAGAGCACTTGCTTCTCTCGCAGAGGATCTGGGTCCTGTTTCCAGCGCCCACATAGGGCAGCTCACACTGCCTGTGACTGCCTCTGGCTCCAGGGGATCCTGTGCCCACTTCTGGCTTCTACAGGGCCTCTTCGTGCTCGTGGCGCATCTGTGCACATTGAAGCACATATACGTATATACATATGAAATAAATATTTTAAAGTAATTTTAGTGTGGAAACATGTGATAGGGAGATTTGTACTAGAACAGTAGTAAAGTTTTCTTTTTAATCCTTTGTTTTAGTTGCAAGAGGCACAGGATCGACAAAGAGAAGTCATACAGACATCTCGGAAGACGCAGGATCGCTTGCAGAAGTATGATTTAAAGGAGCATACAATTAACCTGAGTATTTACAAAGCAAATTGTCAGTATAATGTGAAAATCATGTCGGTTACAATAAGGATAGCTCTGTGAAGACCAAGGGACATCTCAGCTTTGTGTTCCTTAGGTCTAGCGACACAGCTCAGTGGGATGAATAGGTTATGCTTTGTATGCCCACGGCCCTGAGTTCCATCACCACATTGGGAAGAAAAAAAAGCTTTGTGATATTTGTTCATATCACCTAAAATTTACACATTCTCTATAAAATACAGCTAGAAAATGAAACACTATCTCCTTTTCAATTTTTTAAGAATTAAGTCCTTTGTCATTAAGCAATGTTGTAAAAAAATTCATCTGTGAGAATAATTGTTTATAAAACACATTTTAGGCTTCAAGCTAAATGTTCTGAGGCAGAAGTTACAATACAAGGACAAGGAAAGAAAATTGCAGAGCTTCAGGAGCTATGGGAAGGCTTGGTGAGTCGGGTCCTTGCTCACCTCTGTCCCATGTTTCCCTAAAAGGAACTTTGCAGGAAATGTGAAAAGCCCCACTGATACAAATATTTAATGTATTCGTATTGATGCCACTTCCTGCTGTTGGTGAAAATCCTCTTTGCTTTATAGGAGGTTTGACTGAATAAATAAGATGATGATTTTTGGTAACCTGTCTTAAGGCATGGTATTCTCGATAATTGTTTTTGAGACAAGGTTTCTCTATGGATATCCTAGGACTCACCTCTGTAGACCAGGCTGACCTCAAACTCAGAGTTCCACCTGCCTCTACCTCCCAAGTGCTAGAATTAAAGGCATGCACCACCACTGCCCAGCAATAAATAATATTTTAAGAAAGAATAGTTCATATCAAGTTTTATAAGTAATTTTTATATTTTTTCCAAAGACAAGAAACAAAGAGGAACAGCTAAAGAAACTCAACAAAATCATACTATGTCTGAAGTGTTCTTTGGACCAAAAGAAGAGTAAAAATGAAGAATTGGCGAGGGAGTTCACCAAGTAAGATTTTAATATTTCAAATCCCTTCACTCACAGACTTACTTAGCTGATTTTATTAACACCTAAATATGAATTCATTTTATAACTGTCTTAACAACCAAAACTTATCGTTTTTTTTTAAATTTACTTCAAAAACTCACGAATCAATTGGAAAATTTGGATGCTAAAATATATTTACTCCCTAATGATCCTGAAAGCAGGAATGGAGATGCCTTGGGTATGGCTCATACATTTCTTCATCTACCTTCAGTTTTTCTTACTTCCTTTTCTTTTTCTTTCTATTTTTTTTTTGTTCTTCGAGTTTTCCTACATTATTTTGATATTTACCCTCCCTCCTCCTCCCAGATCCATCCTCCCCTTCCCCACACACTCAACTTTGTACCTTCCTTTTTGACCCATTAATTCTAATTTGTGCTGCTCATAGATCTTGACTGTGTGGCCTCCCACTGGCATGGGTTTGGCTTCCAGCATCCATACTTTCAAAGAACTCTGACTCTTGTATCTCAGCAGCTATTAATTGCCCTGCTCCAGAGAGGGGCAGCTTCATGTCCACCTCCCCTTTCCCTTGCTGAGACAGGTTTGCTTGATTTGGTTTTTATTTTCTTTCTGCCTTTCTTTTTTCAATTATGGTATCATACAGACACATTATTTTTCCGTGGGTGTCATCCATTTTTACATGAAGTATACATGTTGCTAAACTTGTTTGTTACATATCTACATATATAAATATCTGTATGTATCTGTATATGCACACATACAACTAAAATATTGTCACACCTGGTATCTGCAGAAGTTTGGTTTTAAGACTGTCCACAAATACCAAAGTCTATGGATAGTCAACTCTTGTATGTAAAGTGTTGTATATGTGCATATAGCTCACACATACCCAAATATTTCTTCTTTACCTTGATTACTGATCTATGAGTTATTCCTAATTGTTAATAATTAGTTAATACTTCATACTATAATACTAAACTAAATGGTTGAAACAATTCGGTATATGGTTATAGTTTTCATTCTTTATCTGACATAAATACCATAAGTTTTTCTTTATATTATTTACCTAAGATTATAATTTCATTAAAGTACTTTCAATAATTTTAAGTTGAAACAAATGAGCATTCATAATGTGTAGGTTCATTTTAAAAGAAATAATATATGTAAAAACACGATAGCTCATACAATCCATTTGAAAAATTGTTAAGCATTTACTATTTACAAAACTTCCCATACTGACTCTATACACTTTTTCAGAATAAAGAAACACTTAGAAATAATGAAAAGAAAATTGAATGATCATGAAAACGGAGAATTTAGTTGCCATGGAGATTTAAAAACTAAAGAACTTGAAGTGAATATTTCAGTGGATGTGTTAAAAAATGAGGTAATTTTATTTGTTTAGAGACCAAAATTATAAATCCTCAAATGTTCACACTTGTCAATGAAAATTAGTTATTTTCCATTGAAATGGTGTTCTGTTGAATGCAAGCTGGCACATGAAGCCACGCAGTACACACCCTCACAAACCACCACATCATGAATAGCATCGATTTTATTTGATTTTAGTTGGTTGTTTTATGTATGTTGCATGGGACAATCAAAGAAAAGACGGTCACTCCAAGATGCAATCCAGGCTCTGTGGCAGCAGAGAGGGACAGTTTCAAGGAACTGAACCTCAAACAGCTGTACGAAAGCGAATTTATTGATTGTTACACAAGAGTTGTTTTGGGCGTGAAACAAGTTCCTCATTCCAAAGCTCCTGATCTAATCTTCATGTTTGTGAAGGAAAATGTCACAGCCCTGCCACTTTAGTCCTTCTGGTGTACTGTTTGTGGTACCCAATAATGCAAGACACTCCAGGTGTCCCAGGATTGCCACACATGTGACTAAAGTCACACAAAGGCTGGGAAACTCCTTCAGAAAAAACTCTCTAAACCACAGGAAACAACCACTGTTTTCCACAATGATCTTTTCCGAGGTCTAATACTTTTCGGAAACAACTCTATTATTTAATGTTCGCCCTAGAGACAAGATTCTACTCGTTTTTCCCTCTACATTTGGTAGCTGTTTTATTGGGATGTAGCTAACACGGTCATTAATAGAGGCAGGTCAGTAGCATCTGATGTAGTTGCACGGCTTTACAAGGACCACCTTCTGAAGGAACAACACACCCTGCCTACACTGCTCACCCCCTTTTCCTGATGAGCATAGGGAACCACCAATCTGCTGTTCCCATCACTTTGCCTATTGTGAACTTGTCATATACCTGGATCACAAAGTGGTCCAGGTTCTTTTTCCTTGGCTCCTTTGGGTTCGCATTATGTTTTCAGTGTTCATGCCTGTTGTAATCTTACCAATACACCAAAGAGATGAGTAATGGTGAAAAACAGAGAGAGGATATTTGGTCAATGTTCACACTGGGAAGAGGAGCAGATAAAAGGCCATGTGACCCAAGTCCTTCTTCAAACCACTGATGTGACCATTAAGTTTACACTGAGGAAGAACTGGGTCATGAGGGGCGAAGGGCATGCATAATCAAGCAGTCCCAGGGCAATTGTTGGTTACAGCTGTCATGGCTAGGGGAGATTGTTCCGGTTCCCCTAAGATAATTACTACTGTTTCAAGGTATAACCTCACCATCATATGTAGCTGCCCCCAGCTTGTAAGGCTCTTTTGGCCTTAGAATCCAAAGTGGTCACAGATTTAAGATGATGACTCTCCACAGACACACTGTGGGTGGTTAACGTGCCAATGACCAGTTAGGAGAAAAACCAAAACAAGGCAGAGGTGACTTCTCCTTTCTTTACACACAAGACTGGTCCAAGTGAAGAGCCCTTTTGGCAAAAGTAGCTTCTAAGGGCACAATATAGCAAAACATATCGGTTCTTAGTGTTAGGTATATTTCTTAAGACGAGCCTCTTCGCCAACGCAAATAATTCCAATCAGACCAAATCAGACTGAATAAAAGATGCCCATGTTTAATTAATGCAGTGCTTCCAAGTAGCCCGGGAAAGCATGGCGAGGGGAAAAGATCCGGGAGACCACGCAAAACCCGGAGATCACGTTTTCCTTTTCTGGGTGGCAGCCTAAATAGCCTGTGGGAGTGGTCCTGACCCTCCCTGTGGAGGGGTCACTGCCTGGCAGGCTTTCCCAGAAGTGGAGTCTGGACTAAGGCAACTTCCAGGGGAAGGGACTTGAAATGGAGCTTCCTGCTCCATTGGCACTCCAAGGGTGGGTGCCAGGGCTGGGGTGACCCTTTCACCCAAACGTTTCAGAGTCCTTGGATATAGGGGTGTCAGGGGCTGGGGTCTCACTTTTGACCAAACATCCCAGACTCCTTAGATATAAGGGTGACGACTCAAGTCTGGCTACTTCCTGCATGCATGGAGCAACATGGGAGAGGGGAGAGCTGGGAGGTGGGCTCACACTCAGGGAGAGGTGTGGCTGGAGCAGCATTAGGTTTGCTGTCATCCTGGAGTCCTCAGGCAGCTGGGTTTTTGAGGGAGATGAGAAGGCAGGTGGCTAGGAGAAAAAAAATATTGTTATTATTGACCCTATGAATGGGGCTAGCCATGGGAAGTCATTAACTGCCGGAAAGCATGGGACAGAGAAGTGCCCTGGTTGTACAGATGAGGCTCAGGTGTATAATTGGGACACAACAGCAGATACAACTAGATTTTAGTTGGTAGGTGTCCTTGATCCAGGAGAGTTGGTACCAATGGTGAAGTCCCAGGAGCTGGTACAGGTGTTGACATTGTCTGGAGAGTGCTTTATAAGTTGGTCTTGGCCCAGACAGCAGGAGAGACTTGTAAAATATGCTTGAAAATGGGTGTAGTTAAAATACTCTCTGGAGACTGTTAGTTTTTTCACCAGATCTGATTTTTTCATGTATCTTTTATTTAAAACACCAACATGGTATATGATACAACCTTTTAGCTAAAATGCTAACAAAAAACATGTAAGATTTAATCTACAGATTTGTTTTCCTAATCCTTTCTATGGTGTTTTCCCCCATGAATAATAACATGCATTATTGTATGTTTGCTAATGTATAAGGATATTTTTGAGTATTGAGAATATTGCTTCAGAGCTAGTTCATTGGATAATCGCAACCATTTTTTTTCATTTTAAAATACCCTTTATACTCAATGCTCTTTTTTAGAGATTTATTTTTCTTAAATACAAGTTTAAGAAAGTGCTTAGACTTGGCAGCGCTAAAATGAACACATCTTAGAAACAGCAACAAAACCTCTTGTCTTCATTCAGATGGATGTGTATAGAGTTGGTATTTCAAGTTTCTGTTGAAAAATTCTGATAATCCAATGTAAAAGCACCAGTTATTCATTATAACCATTTCTATATTGCAGTATATTAGTTTTTATGCTCCTTTTGTTAGCACTGGAAGCCAGTCATAGCTGTCCTTGGCTTCTGCAATGCTTGCTACAATAAAGTCCTTTGGATATTTCTTTTTTTATTGATTTTTATTGAGCTCTACATTTTTCTCTGCTCCCCTCCCTGCCTCTCCCAAGGTCCCCATGCTCCTAACTTACTCAGGAGATCTTGTCTTTTTCTACTTCCCATATAGATTAGTTCTATGTAAGTCTCTCTTAGTGTCCTCATTGTTGTCTAAGTTCTCTGGGATTGTGGTTTGTAGGCTGGTTTTCTTTGCTTTATGTTTAAAAACCACCTATGAGTGAGTACATGTGATAATTGTCTTTCTGTGTCTGGGTTACCTCACTCAAAATAGTAATGTTTTCTAGCTCCATCCATTTGCCTGCAAAATTCAAGATGTTGGTTTTTTTTTCTGCTGTGTAGCTCTCCATTGTGTAAATGTACCACATTTTCCTTATCCATTCTTCAGTCAAGGGGCATTTAGGTTGTTTCCAGGTTCTGGCTATGACAAACAAAGCTGCTATGAACATAGTTGAGCACATATCCTTGTGGCATGATTGAGCATCCTTTGGATATATACCCAAAAGAGGTGTTACTGGGTCTTGAGGAAGGTTGTTTCCTAATTTTCTGAGAAGTTGCCACACTGACATCCAAAGGGGCTATACTAGCTTGCACTCCCACCAGCAATGCAGAAGTGTTCCCTTTTTCCCCACAACCTCTCCAGCATAAGTTGTCATCAGTGTTTTTGATATTGGCCATTCTTACAGGTATAAGATGGAATCTCAGACTTGTTTTGATTTGCATTTCTCTGATGACTAAGGATGTTGAACATTTCCTTAAGGGTCTTTCAGTCATTTTAGATTCCTCTGTTGAGAGTTCTCTGTTTAGGTCTTTACTCCATTTTTTTATTGGATTATGTGATCTTTTGGTGTCCAATTTCTTGAGTTCTTTGTATATTTTGGAGATCAGCCCTCTGTCTGATGTGGGGTTAATGAAGATCTTTTCCCATTCTGTAGGCTGCTGTTTTGTCTTGTTGACCGTGTCCTTTGCTTTACAGAAGCTTTTCAGTTTGAGGAGGTCCCATTTATTAATTGTTTCTCTCAGTGCTAGACCTGATTTTTGATACAGCAGCAGAACTTTCCAGGAACCTGGAGGTATCTGTAAGAGAACTGGAACAGATTTACATTTTGGTGTCATAGCAAAAGGCTATTGCTTTAGGTTTAAAAGGTATGCACTTTTTAAAAGACAATTAAAGGAAATTGGGAACTCTGGATTTTTTGAGATGCACCTGAAACCTGTTAATCCCAAACTATGAAGCCCGTGAAAGAGGCTGTATTTTAGCAGAAAACTTAATAAATGAAGTAATGAGCTACTAGTACCTTAAGTCATCAAATGCCACTACACAGATCTGGGAGGGATAAATGAGCAAAAATGAGATAGCTTTTTTAGTTATGCAGGCAATCCCAAATCACTTCTTAGTCCTTGGAAAACATCAGCCTAGAAGCAGTGCTTGCCATTAGCTGCTGAGTATAAGAGACCCAAAGATTTTCCTATGGAGTGGGGGAAGATTTACTCTACCTGTTTTGGCAGGATGAGAATATCAATTCCCTAGGTGGCATCCAGGAAGCTGAAGAGGTGAAAGGCTGCTTTTAGCTATGTAGGTGGCTTTGCCAAACCCAAATGCAAGCCTGGAGGCAGAAGATCTTCTGCAACCATGCATCTTCTTGAGGAGCTATAGGATGCTGCAGGAGCTGGCATGTCTCTGTGTTAGAAGCTCTTTTGTTAAATGCCATACTCTCAGATCTTTAAAGGCACTTGAGAATTGGGTACCATTACCTGTTATTTTAAACTGGGCATATACGCTAAATTTAGGTGTGTATTTTATCCAATTAGTTACAGTTTACCAATGCTAGTAAATGTAAGAAGATTAAAAGAAATATTTTAATAAATCAAAGAATACTAGCACACTTGGGTACTCTTACCCAAGATGGTAATGGAGTCAAAATGGCGGCTACCCATGTGTTTGTATTTTTCCAGAGCTGTTGTAGTCTGGAGTTACAAATTTTACTGATCTTAAAATGAGCACACATGCATACAGAAACATAAATCAAGCATACTGTGAAAACACACCCACATACTCAGACAGACATACTGTGGCCACATTATTCTCACAGAGAGACAGATAAAATGCTTTTAGAAACCTGTGTCAGCTGACCAACTTAAAAATCCCAGTGTAGACAGGCGACAGAAGCCAGGGAGGCGCAGAGGTGGCCCCGTTAAGGACTAGATTAGCAGACATTGCAAGGGAGAACAAAAACAAATGGACGGAAGAGCTATACGGTTTTAGAGTAAAAGGACAGAGGAAACAGATCTGTTTCAGAGAATCCCAGAGTGAGACAAACAGCAAATAGCTAGAGAGCAGGGAGGGGGAGTGGAGTGGAGGAGCAGGGGGGAGCAGGGGCGGGAGCACTCATCTAGAAACCATGGACTATTGGACCCTTGTTTATTTTTATGTTAGATGTTAGATAGCCCCGATTTAAAAGGATTTTTGTAAAAGGCAGCCCAAGGGTGTTTGAGAAATCTGCTTTGAATCACAAGAACCCATTTAGAAGCCCATGCCAAACTGTGGGACTCAAGTCTGTCGCAATGCGTCCACCTGACAGTGCTCTTGAGTCAAAAATGGGGGGTTCATGAGAAATGAGTGGCAGATGTCTCTGAACACCCAAGTCTCATCTCAGTGAGGCCTGGCTCACCGCGTAAGTTGGACTTTCATGGCACAATCATGACTTCAATGGAAAGCCCAAAATTTGACAAAAATAAAGGCGAATGGGTCCCCTAACCCTACCAGCATAAAGCAAAAAAAGGGGAACTCACCGAGATGAAGTTGATCTTAGCCTGGCAGAAAGCACACAAAAAGGGTGTCTTCCAGCACATGGCACTGTGCCCGTGGGAAAAACAGACCCCCTCAGTGGGGACCACCATATGTTAGGTATTTTTCTTAAGACGAGCCTCTCTGCTAATGCAAATAATTCCAATCAGACCAAATCAGACCAAATAAAAGATGCCCATGTTTAATGCAGTGCTCCCAGGTAGCCCAGGAAAGTATGTCGAGGGGAAGAGAGTAGAAGAGACCACACTGTGTAGCCCTGGCTGGCCTGGAATTAGCTCTGTAGACCAGGCTGGCCTACAACTCAAGAGATCTGCCTGCCTCTGCCTTCTGAGTGCTGGGATAAAAGGTGTGCACCACCACTGCCTGGCTTGGGAGTCACTTATTAATGCAAACCTAAACAACTGAAAACCAGTGTCCCTAAAATTTCCTCATAAATTATAGGCATCAAAGATGGAAGAGGATGAGATTCTTTACTAAGAGGCAATTTTATGAAGGAAAGAAATGAGACAAATCAGAAGAAGAAAAACTTGAGGTCCAGTATAGATATCTTGTGACAAAGATGAGTATTTTTTGTGAAAGGCATCATGGAAGAGGGAGGAGAACACAAACATTCAGTCCTAGCTGAGAAGCTATTGGCATTTGATAGCTACTAAGAAAAAGAGAGTTAATTTTCTCCTTTCTTTCTACTTTTAAAGATTTAATTTACTTAATGTTATGTGCATGAATGTTTTACCTGAATGTGTGCATGTGTACCACATGCATGCCTGGTGCCTACACAGGTCAGAGGTTATCCCCTGGAACTGGAATTACAGATGATTGTGAGTCACCAGATAGGTTCTAGGAACCAAACTCAGATCATCTGTAAGAGCAATGAGTTCTCTTAACCACTGAACTTTTCTCCAGCCTCCAAGTCAGTTTTCTTTGATGGTGTGACCTCTGGCATATTGACCATGCCCCAGCACAGGGTCCACACTCAAGAGAAGTTGGCCAACACAAACTGAACTCAATGGATTTAAGAGGCAGAGAGAGAGGGAATGAGACAGAAAATGAGAGAGAGAAAGAGAGAGAGAGAGAGAACACCAAGTTGTCTGGGTAGGAAGGTGGGGGTGGATCTGTGAGGAACTGGAGAGGAGTGTATATCCTCAAAATACACTGCATGAATTTCTCAAAGAATTAATAGAAACATTACTTTTTAAAAGCATACTTTTGTGATTCTTTGTGACTTTCACTCTGTTGATTTTGCACAAACTTCAATGGATTACATTCTAACTCTGCTATTGACTATAATGTATTGCAACTGAGTCAGAGTTTCTTTTATTTTCCTATTAGTATACTTTTCCAACCTAAATCCTTTTTATACCGCTGTATGTGACTTTCTTTATTCATGTAGATCCATGAATTGAAAGAAAAATGGGGAATCATAAGCGCCAAATATCTACCTATGAATGTACAATTTAAATACATTGAGCAGGAGTTGTTATCAATAAAAATAGCACAAAAGCAGTACGAGAAGCTCCACAAGGATCAGAAGATTCTGGAAAGAGAAGTGATAGACCTGCAGCACCAGCTACGAGAGAACATGGTGGGTCAGGGTGAGGAGAAAATAGTGACAATGGGGGAAGGGGCTAAAGGGAGGAAGTCATCATTTAGAAGACATATGAGACAAGGCAAACACTTTTACAGCATAACTGATGGGTGTGTCCTCTGTGTGTCTCATCACAGATGGTGTTGGAGATTTCCAGAAGGCAGGTGACATCTGTTAATTGTAGATGGAAGTTTCTCTCCTGCCTGGTCCCACAGCCATTCAGTCCCAAATAAACACACAGAGGTTTATATTAATTATAAACTATTTGGCATATTGCTCATGCTTATTACTAACTAGCTCTTACACCTTAAATTAATTCATAATTCTAATCTATGTTTAGCCATGTACCTTTTCTTGCTTGGTACCTTTTCTCAGTAAGGCATTCTCATCTTGCTTCCTCTGTGGCTGGCTGGTGACTGACTCTCTGCCTTTCCTCCTCCTAGAATTCTAGTCTGATTGTCCTACCTATACTTCCTGCCTGGCTACTGACCAATCAGTGTTTTACTAAACCAATACAAGTGACAAATCTTTACAGTATATGAGAACAATATCCCACAGCAGTTAATTTCTTTAATTACTTCAGTTTCCATCATTAAAAAATGCAATTGATACCTCAGAATAATCATCTTCAACTTTTTTGGCAATTTAGCATAAAACAAGACCACCAGGAGGGAAAGTGAAACTGGGATATAGAACTTTCACCATGCTTCTGAATTGTTCTTAAATTACACTGTTCAGGGTTTTTGGAAAGTTGAGTCAATTCTATTCTGTGAACCTGTCTGATTATATAAGGGCAAGTCTGTGAATGATTCAGAATCAAGACTTGTAGCAGGAGGCCCTGGGTTCATGCTCCGATCTGACCAAACAAGGTTCAGTATCATTTTATGATTGGACTTAATGGAGTTAGTATTGATATTTTAAACCCTGGCATCTTATTTCACATATTTAAAATTACTCTGGGAATCAATTACTCAAAACTAAAGTAAGAACAGCAAGCATTTTGAGTGTTTAATGTAATTGTTTTAAAAGTATACCCTTTCAATTTTCCATAGGCAAAATCAGAAGATAGAAAACATGAATTGGCACTAAGAGACAGTAATAATGATTCGGTAATGAGTCAAATGGAACTCAGGCTTAAAAATCTTGAATCAGAGCTTGAGAAAATGGAAGCTGAAAGAGAGTCTAACTCAAGAAAGGCAGAGAAATACAAGCAGCGCCGAGTCAAAGAAAAGGAGCTCAGCAAGATATTATCGCAGAAGCTCAGCAAGTAAGGCGGGGAACACTCACTAGTCTCTAGGGTGTGATTTTCACGGAAACAGACTTGGAAGATTAAGTAGGATATGTCAGCAAGCTGAAAATTACAACTGGAAAATGATGTCAGTAAATGAGCCCACACTTAGAGTGTGGCTGCAGAGCACTTTCCCCCTTTAACTTTTAGTTGTATATGTTGTTCCCTCCTCATGATGGATTGGTCCTTCAGCTAATTAAGGCAGTTATAGTGTCATAAAATTATGCTAACACTCTCTCAAATAGGAACATCAACAATTTAACTACTTTAACACACCCAAAGGGACCCACAGCAATGACACTGCCCCTCTAGGCACACTCTGGAACTGCGCCCATTGTGTCTCTGGTGTCACCATTAGAGCTACCTGCTAACAGACTTTACAGTTGCTCTGCTGTACATCAAGGGGTAGGCTAACCCGGTGATGGACAGAATACCATTCACAATGCAGTTAATCATAACCCCTGGGCCAGTGTCATCTCTGAGATGACTTAAGATGCTAACTGCTCCAGGAACCACTCATTTTGTTTCTTAAATCCTCAGGAGAACCATCTTCCGTCCCAGAGGCCGCTTCTCTGAATAACTCTCTGTACCAAGTGCTTAATTTTTCCCATGTTGTGGGTGAGCTGTAGACAGTGAGGGCAAAGACTTGAAAATCTGTTCATCCAGTAGCTCTTGAACCCAAAGCTGCTGCACTGAGCACAACTATTTCTAACAAGTTTGTGAGTTTTGTTTTTAAATTGTGTACATTTTGTACATTTGTATACTTTTGTTGCAGATCACCACACAACTGTTTGTTGTGGTTTCTGGTGCAATAGTTATTATAGTCAGTGAGACAGACCCTCCCTAGCAGTGGGGGCTTCCTTCCAGACCCCAGATTAGGCACAGACCACACCCAAACACATGTTTTCATAGAGAGATCCTTTTTAAATGGGAAAGAAAAGTTCAAGCGACTGCTTCTGACTCAACAGAAAACAGCAGCAAATGACCTTGCAGGTGTTTTTATTTATTTATTTATTTATTTATTTATTTATTTTTATTTGTTTGTTTTTCAAGACAGGGTTTCCCTGTAGCTTTGGAGCCTATTCAGGCTGGCCTAGAACTCATAGAGATCCGCCTGCCTCTGTCTCCCGAGTGCTGGGATTAAAGGTGTGTACCACCACCACCAGACTGCAGGTGTAATTTTTAAGAGGAGGAAAAAGGAAAGTCTGTGTTAGAACAGGCTAGGATGCTGTGGGATATTTTGATTGGACATGTTAGTTAGGTGAACCAAAGAGGGCTTTTGATTGCTGGACTTTGGTGGTACTCATCCTCGGGAATGAGTCTGGCGTAAGAAAGTATCCAAATAAGGGAACAGACCTTAATAGTTAACTTTAGGGATGTAATCTAACAGTGTTTAGCAAGGCAGAGGAAATGGAGGAGAAGGGCAGGGGCTGGCAGAGTCACATATTCAAGTGGACTACTGTCCCTTCAGTCAAGAACATGAGCATAGCAACATCTCATCATTGGCAGGCATTTGTCCCTCTCCTACTCTGGATTTACTTGTTAGCTTGGGAATAGATGTACTTCTTTAGAACAAACCTAAGTGCCCAAGGTGCACTCCAACACATTTTCAGCTTTAAGACATTAGCAAGTGGAAATATGAAGTACTTTCTAAAGAACACGACTCATTTAGGAAACAAGAGCATAAGGATTTGCCCTTTTCAATCTTCACAGGACTAACGACAAACTGAGTAAAGTCAGAACAGACATTCTGCTGGTGACAGAACAGAACAGAACTATGCAGAGTGCTCTCAGTATGAGACCTGTTCCCAAATGTCCTGGTGCCACAAAATGTAATACTTGTGTAAAATGCAACGCTGGCTTCATTACAAGCAGAACCCCAGAGCCTTCTACATCCAGCCCTCAGCCTTCTGAGTCTAGGAGGAGGAGTCTGCTCAAGGTAAGTGATATTCTCTTCTGTCCTTTGGCATTCCAACTCTGTTATCTGATAGTAATGTCAATTCTTTTCATTTGGTGTGACATCAAACTGTTTAGTTGACTTGTGCAAGTCCAGTAAAGATCACAATAGTCAGTGTTCTCTAAGAAGAGAGCGTTTGTTTGCATTTTTATGTGTCTGAGCTGAAGCAGCTGGGCAGCTGTGTGCGGGTCCAGAGCCTGGGGGAACTGGTTAGCAGCTGGAGGTACTCAGAGTCACATACATGGCCCTTTGCTGCTGCAGCAGGATGTGGTAGAGGCCATTTGACTGAAGCATGTGAGATCTGTTTTGGTCTGGATGTCCTGTCCAATGCCGAAGTTCTTAGTTAATTATTTGGGAATTTCATACAATGCACCCGGATAATCACACTCACTTCCCATTCCTCCCAAGTCCACCTTCCCACCCTTCTGTCCTCCCCCATAAATAAATAAAATAAAAAAACATCAAGTCCAATTTGTGTTGCCCATATATTGACATCAACATGGTTTCCAGCAGCAGCACAGACCACAGGCAAACATCTACATTGCCCCCAGTGGCAACACAGACCATGGACATCAACACGGTCCATGATCAACACAATGGCAGCACAGATTGTTGTGGCTCAGGGTCAGGGTGATTGTGCAGCTGGGCGACAAGATTGAGGCAGGACCCACAACTCCTGCTGCGGCACAATACTCTGCCTTCAGCACCAGCACCTGGCACACTGCAACCATCGTGCTTGCAGCCCGAAGCCCCAAGTTCTCCCCTACTGCAGTATTTTTAACTAAGTTGGAGCATAAATAACCCTATCCTACTAGTTCCAGTGTGTAGATCTAATGTTTCCTTGTGGAGTATTAGTTTCCCATATCATGCTAGAATTAAGAGAAATCCACACTGAGCAGTGGTGGTGTTTGCCTTTAATCCCAGCACTTGAGAGGCAGAGACAGGCAGTGTGAGGTCAGCCTGGTCTACAGAGTGAGTTCCAGAACAGCCACAGCTACACAAAGAATCCCTGTCTCAGGAGGACCAATGGAACTGAATAGAAGACCCAGGTATTAATCCACACACCTACGAATGCCTGATTTCTGACAAAGAAGCAAAAAATATAAAATGGAAAAAAGAAAGGATAGTATAACTGGCTATCAACATGTAGAAGACTGAAAATAGATCCATATCTATCACCATGCACAAAACTCAGGTCCAAATGGATCAAAGGCCTCAACATAAAACCGGCCACACTGAACCTCATAGAAGAGAATATGGTAAGTACACTTGAATGCATTGGCACAGGAGACCACTTCCTAAATATAACCTCAGTAGCACAGACACTGAGAGAAACAATTAATAAATGGGACCTCCTGAAACTGAAAATCTTCTGTAAAGCAAAGGACAAGGTCAACAAGACAAAACAACAGCCTACAGAATGGGAAAAGATCTTCACTAACCCCACATCAGACAGAGGGCTGATCTCCAAAATATATAAAGAACTCAAGAAATTGGTCATCAAAAGAACAAATAATCCAGTAAAAAAAAATGGGGTACAGACCTAAACAGAAAACTCTCAACAGAGGAATCTAAAATGGTTGAAAAACACTTTAGGAAATGCTCAACATCCTTAGCCATCAGAGAAATGCAAATCAAAACAACTCTGAGATTCCATCTTACAGCAGTAAGAATGGCCAAGATCAAAAACACTGATGACAATTTATGCTGGAGAGGTTGTGGGGAAAAGGGAACACTTCTGCATTGCTGGTGGGAGTGCAAGCTGGTATAGCCCCTTTGGATGTCAGTGTGGCGATTTCTCAGAAAATTAGAAAACAACCTTCCTCAAGATCCAGTAATACCATTTTTTGATATATAACCAAAGGATGCTCAATCTTACCACAAGTACATGTGCTCAACTATGTTCATAGCAGCATTGTTTGTCATAACCAGAACCTGGAAACAACCTAAATGTCCCTTGACTGAAGAATGGATAAGGAAAATGTGGTACATTTACACAATGGAGTACTACACAGCAGAAAAAAAATAACATCTTGAAATTTGCAGGCAAATGGATGGATCTAGAAAATATCATACTGAGTGAGGTAACCCAGACACAGAAAGACAGACATCATATGTACTCACTCATAAGAGGCTCTTAGACATAAACAAAGAAAACCAGCCTACAAATCACAATCCCAGAGAACCTAGGCAACAATGAGGACCCTAAGAGAGACATACATGGATCTGATCTACATGGGAAGTAGAAAAAGACAAGATCTCCTGTGTAAATTGGGAGCAAGGGGACCATAGCAGAGGGTAGAAGGGTAGGGGAGCACAGAAAGAAACGTATAGCTCAATAAAATCAGAAAAGAAAAAGAAAAGAAAAAAAGAAAGCTTGTCTCTAAAAAAATGAAAACAGATTCAAAAAAGCATTCTTTTATCAATACAAAGATATGTCTGCATAGTCACTGCTGAATACCTTGAAACAACTTCTGTACTGAAATAATTTCCTTGGCTGTTTCAGTTTTTCTTGACACTGGGACTTGCTATATAGATTGCCCAGGCTTGTGGCAAACTGTTATGTAGCCCAGGCTGATCTTGACCTGTGATCTTCCTGCCTCCACCTCCAAAGTGCTAAGATGACAGGTGTGTGTCATCATACCTGGTTTGTTAGGGACTTCAGGAGTTTCCTTTCATCTAGTATTTAGCTGTTCTGTTTACAGGACTAGTCACTAATGCTGCTATCACAGAAATGTCATGGAAAGGAAATCTTAGAAAATCTGTCACTGCACCTGTGACCATGTGAGCATCGAGGGCCACCCTGCCCTGACATAGTGATCTGAGTATCCTGCACTGTCACCTGGGGCCATGGTGTCATCCAGGCCAGGGCTGCTGCAGAGGGCCATGTCTAGGTCCATGACCCTACAGCAGCCAGGGTCCGAGTTCATGTCACAGGCTCCTGTTGTCACTGAGGGCCATGCTGACGACCAGTCTGGTCAGCCACCATGGACCAAGTTGGTGCCCAGGGACCATGCTGCCACCAGGGTCATGCTGATCTGGGTGGCCAGTGCTGCTACCAGGAACCAGGTCTGGGTCCATGGCCCTGGGGAGGCTGGGGTCTAGGGTGGTGCCCATGGCTCCAGTTGCCACTGAGGGCTCTGCAGATTCCTGGGGTCTGGCCAGCCACCTGAGACCATGTTGGTGCCCAGGGGCCATGCTGCCACCTGGGTCATATTGATATGAGTGGCCTGTGTTGTCACTGGGTCCATGGTGGCATTCAGGCCGGGCTGCTGCTGAAGGTCATGGTCCTGCTGCAGCTACGGTGTGTGGCAATGTCCACAGTCTGTTAGCATGGAGATCACTGGGACCATGCTGTGCTGAGCTGACCGCGCCCTTCGCTGCCCTGGGATAGCCGGTCCTGCCCCTCACTGGTTCTACTCCTCAAGGGAGGGGTTCTCCCTCTTCTTCCCACCACTCACCATAGGTGTGCACCTTTCCTGAGATGCACACTAGAACTAACCCTGCTGTCAGGGCACAGGTGAGCCAGTCCTGAAGGCGTGAGAGCAGGAGAGCTGGCCCGCCCCAGCTTTTATGCCCCCTACAGCAATCAGGAGAGAGGGCCCTGCAACGTGCCTGGGCAAAACAGTAATGCTGGCCTAGGTGATATGAGTAAGGGGTACCCAAATCTGAGAGCCCAAGAGCAGGAGAACTGGCCCCCATCCTTGCTGTAGTCTGCATTGGGAGAGCTAGCCAAGGCAGAGCTGGAGAGCTCCTCCAAGTAGTGATGATGGGGGAAAGCTAACAAGCGGACCAGTCCAGCCGCCACCAAGGCCCCAAACCAGGGTTATGACTTAGTCTATCCCAACATCCACCGAATCTGAACTGTTGGAGCATGTGAAGGGGATGAACGTACAGATCCAAAACAGCAGGATCTCCATGATACAGATCAACAGGTTATCCATGAGGAGCCCCAGTAAGAGCCCATTGTCGGTGGTGTAGCAGAAACCAGAGGCCTCAAGCCAAACCAATGACTCATGGCAATGAACGTTTTTAAGTAAACATAAATGAACTAAAAGGTAAACTGTATTTCAACAGGCCACACCACAGCTTCCACAACAAGATTCTTCCTCTTCTTTCTTTTTTGTTTGTTGTTATTGTTTTGTTGTTTCCTTGGTTTTGATTTGGGGAGGGGAAGGTTGCAGTGGCAGAGGGCAGATGTGAGGAGATGCGAAGATAAGTGGGATCAGCATGCATGATATAAAATCCATAAAGAATCAATAAAAGTTAAAAAAAAAGTCAAAGAAATCTTCACACCAAAAATTTATAGATGTTACATATCAATCACTTCCTTATTATCACCACAAAGTATTTACTGTGCTAAGGGTCAGCCCCTGGGCATTAATAAGACAGCAGCTTCTATCCAAAGATTTAAGTGATAAAAATTTAAATTGGGTAATACAATACAGAGTATAGCATCCCACATAATCTGTAATTAAATAGCTATTTAGTCAGCTGTTTTAAAAAATTGGTTCTTATTTTAAACAAATTAGTTATAACTAAAGAATTTTATGTCTTTGAACTTTTGAAAGACAGGTGTCGTGTATCCCAGGCTGGCCTGGAACTTGTTATGCAGCTGGGGATGGCCTTAACTTCTGATCCCCCTCCCTCCACCT
Organism: Ondatra zibethicus; assembly: GCA_004026605.1. Lineage (NCBI taxonomy): Eukaryota > Metazoa > Chordata > Mammalia > Rodentia > Cricetidae > Ondatra > Ondatra zibethicus. The sequence continues at coordinate 39,484 of PVIU01015691.1, forward strand.
CCCTAGTGGTGGGATTACCAGCATGCCAACAAGCCGTTTTTGTGTGGTGCAGGGAATGGAACCCAGGGCTTCATGCAGGCCAACCAAGCACGCTCCCAAATGAGTCACAGCCTCTGATCCCAAAGAGTTGCATATTATTTTTCTTGTTTCGAACTCTTGAAAATCATAGATCAGAGAAAGATAAGTTTGAAAACTGGCCTGAACTACCCTGAACCCCTCAGATCTCATCTGAAAACAGGTTTCAACCTATCTCCATCCTTTTTCTCAAATGACTTTCCTGCAATCTCATGTTAATAACTGATTAGTTGTAATCTAGAGAACATGACTTTTAAAACTTCACCAACCTAACTCTCATACGACAAACCATTTCTTCCCTTTCCGAACTCAGAAGTCCGTGCAGACCTTGACAGTGTAGAGCAGGTAGTCTTCCTCTCTGCTATCCAAAGTGCAGTGGAATATTTATTTTAAAGAAAAACCTGCTGAAGTGAAAAGGCTCAGCAAAGTTTTATAAGGCACAGAATTTTGCTAAGATTCATCAGCTAATCTATGTAATATAAAGAGCTGGATAATGAAGGGCTTTGTGTTAATAAGACAGAACATTCTCTTGTAAAATAATATTTAATAGATTAAAACTTACAGTACTTTTTACCCAATTATTCTAAACAACATAACACATATAGTTTGTATGATTTAAGCTTGAAATACATAGGCATTTTATTAACATTTGCTTTTCATAAGTAATATTCAAGTTATGTCTAGGCTCTAAAATTTTATTTAAATATATCTATATTTAAGTAGAGATTTGTTTATTTTTGTTTGTTTGTTTTGAACCTGGGTTCTGTTCCCAGCACCCACACCAGCATAACAATTGCAACTGTCTGTAATTCCAACACCCTCTTCTGCCCTCCAGACACTGCATGAATGTGGTACACAGACACGGATGCAGGCAAGACACCCATACACATGTCAAAATAAATAAATCTAAACATTTTAAGGAATGGTTGAGAGTTTTTATTCATAATCTTGATGTTGATCCCCAGTCTTACTGGCTTCACCATATAGTGTCTATGCCCTGGTAATGTCAGAAAACAAAGCACATTCTCTGTGAGAAACTCTTATTGCTGTCATCATCATCATTTGTGTGTGTGTGTGTGTGTGTGTGTGTGTGTGTGTGTGTGTGTGTGTGTGTGTATTTGGATTTGTCTCTGTAATGACAGTCTGCATGCACTTATGCACTTGTACATGAGGACACCAGACATCAACACTGGGTATCTTCCTCAACCAGAGCTCTCCACCTTATTTTCTGAGACAGGGTTTCTTACTGAACCTAGAGCTCTTGATTCCACTAGGCTGGCTAGCCAATGGGCCTCAGGGGTCAACTTATCTTTGCCTCCCCTCCCCTTTTGGAAATAATTTTTTTCATAAAATATATGCCCCCCTCATCTCCCCCACCTCTCTACCCATCCAAATCCACAACTTCTTCTCTTTCTTTAGAAAACAAGGAAAATAATAATAATAAATAATAATCCATAAAGAAAAGCTAGAGAGATGGCTCAGAGGTTAAGGGCACGGGCTGTTCTTTCAGCAGTCCTGAGTTCAGTTCCAAGGAACTGCATAGTGGCTCACAACCATCTATAGTGGGATCTGATGCCTTCTTCTGTCATGCAGCCTGTGATAGTTTGAAAGAAAACAGCTCCTACAGGGAGTGGCACTATTAGGAGAGGTGACTTTGCTGAAGTAGGTATGGCCTTGTAGAGGAAATATGTCACTGTGGAGGTAAGCTTTGAGGTCTCCTATGCTCAAATTACTCCCAGTGTGGAACTCAGTTCACTTCCTATTGCTTGTGAATCAAGATGTAGAGCTCTCGGCTCCTTCTCCAGCACCATGTCTGCCTATGTCACCATATCCCACCATGATAATAATGAGCTAAACCTCTGCAACTGTAAGCCACCCCAATTAAATGTTTTCCTTTGTAAGAGTTGCCATGGTCATGGTGTCTCTTCACAGCAACAGAAACCCTAACTAAAACACAGCCATACATTCAAATAGAGCACTCATATACAAAAATTAAAAAAAAAAACTTTTTTAAAATTCATAAAGAAAAACCATAAGAAACACACACAGCAAAAAATTAACACACACACACACATACACACACAAATAAGTCACAATATAAATATACAAGCAGAAGACTAGAAGGTCAAAAAGAAATGTTCAAAGCAATATGAGACCAAAAAAAACCAAAACAAACAAAAACGCCAGTCAGTTCATTTCATGTTGCCCACCCACTAATGACATGAAGCCTGCCCTTAAATGTGGTTTATAAACCCAGTGAGACTCAATTGGAGAAAAGTCATTTTTCCTTCACAAGCAGTTGTCAATTGGAGATAGCATCTTGGTTAGGGATGGGGGCTTGTGTCAACTTCACTCCATCTGACTTAGACCTGTGCAGGCCCTGTGCATGCTATCACAGTCTCTGAGTTCATGTGTGTCAGTCCTGCTGCGTTTAGAAGACACTGTTTCCTTGGTGTCCTGCATCCCCTCTGGCTCTAAAAATCTTTCTACCTCCTCTTCTGCATAGCTCCCTGAGCCCTGAAGGGAGGAGTTTGATGAAGACTTCCCATTCAGGAATGAGTGTTCTAAGGTCTCTCACTCTCTGTACATTGTTCATTTATGGGCTTCAGGATTAGTTCCCATCTAATGCAGAAGGAAGCTTGTCTGCTGATGGCTGAGTGAGACTCCAATCCGTGGGTGTAGCAGAATGTTGTTAGGAGTCATTTTATGGCTAAATTCCTCTAGCAGAACAACAGTATTTGATTTTCCCAGGGGTCCATGACCTATCTAGTCTCAGGTTCTTGTCCAACCAAGCAATGTCAGGCTTGGGTTCTGTCCTAGCTAGTTTTATGACAAACTGACACAACCTAGTCATCTAAAAGGAGGGAACCTCAGTTAAGAAAAATGCCTCCATAAGAGCCATCTGTAGGGAATTTTCTTAATTAGTGATTGATGAGGGAAGGCCCTGCAAACTGTGGGTGGTGCCGTCCCTGGGCTGGGGCTCCTGGAATCTATAAGCAATCGGAGCAAGTCATGATGAGCAAGCCAGTAAGCTGCACCCCTCCATGCCCTCTGCATCATCTCCTGTCCCCAGGTAGGTTCCTGCTCTGCTTGAGTTCTTGTCCTGAGTTCCTCCAATGATGAACAGCAATGTGGAAGTATGAGCCTAATAAAGCCTTTCCTGCCCAATTTGCTTTCAATCATGGTGTTTCATCACAGCAATAATAACTAGGACAGGTTCCATCTCATAGAGTAGAACTTAAATCTAATCAGATAGTAGTTGGTTATTCCCATAACATTTATGCCACTATTGCACCAGTCTATCTTGCAGGCCCATCACCATTGCAGATCAAAGGGTTTGTGCCTGGGTTAGCGTTTAGTTTTCTCCTCTAGTAGCATGCAGAGTGCCTTCCAATACCAAGAACACTAGTCAGTACAAGTAAAGGCTCTAGTTAGGCACCGGCTCAACTTCTCCATGATATCTCATTCTTCAGTGGGATATGTAGGTATTGTCTTCAGCAACAGGGCCTTACCATCAGTATGTAGAGAGCAACCAATAGTTTTGGGAATAGCCTGAGTTGTTTGGAGGTTTCCATGAGACCTCTCTGATCAACAACTCAGTTATCTGTAACCCATTCTTGGCATTGGAGGTTTCACTTGGTGGCAAGAGATGTGAAGTTGGGGCCTTATCTCCCCCATTATTTAGTGATTCCATTTCTATTTCTTTCACATATGTATATACTTTAAGAAGCTTCTAGTTTAATAGGTCTTGAGGGGTCATAAAAGATATATTTTAAGTGATATGTCATTCCCACAATATCACTTGTTTGATTTTAACGTTTTAAAATCTGACATTTCAGAAGCAGCAGAAAATGGTAAAGGACATAACTGAAGAGGTAGATAAAGGTATGTTGCTAATGTGTATGTGCTCAATTTAGAGTACATTTACAAAACAAATTTAAGAAGCAACTGGAATCCTGCCCCTTGGTTTGTAAATTCTACATTAAAAGCATACAAAAGCGGGCATCCCGAGTGAGTACTGTTCATCCTGCATTTCTGTGGCTCCATGGCTTTTCAAAACCTCTTTTTCATTTCTTCCTCAACAATTCATTAACATCTGTACTCAACCTCCTCAAAAACTACAACAACCATGTATTGATACTTAGTCAGTCAATCACACTTCCTAAGTAGTCCTTGACAAGTATCATTTGAAATCCCATTACTTACTTTTCATCGGCTTACCTTTAGCCTGGAAGAGGAAATACTAATTTCCTTATGCAGATTGGAAATACACAACTCAGAATGACTGTTGTCAAGTTATCCTGCCCTCTCTCTCACCACTCACCTACTCTGGCCAACTGCTCCTGCTTCCAGGGTCCATGGACTAGCCGTGTCCTTCCTCACCTCTGCTTGCATGCCTTTCTCCGTTATTCCCCAACATCAGCTTATGGAACCCCTCCACCGGAGAGCTCCGATATCAACACGACACTGGCATGGAAGTCCCTCTGAGTTGCTACAGTGCTTCCTGCACTTTACCTATCAAAAAATCTATGGCTCTGTATAGAAACTGCAAGTTCGTCTGATGTAGGGATATAATACAACGAAATGATTATTGAGAGCTGGAACATATCTTCTCTCACCATCTCGGGGCTCAGCACACGAGTGAAGAATGGAAGTGCATGCTGACACTCAGCCCTGATGATAATTAACTCGGTGTATATATGAGTGATTTTATTTCAGTTTTGTATTGTAGTGATACATACATATTTTTCATTTTTATCTTTTCTGATAAGGTTCTTGGTCTTTTTTTTTCCTTTTTTTACTGACTCCTGCTGTTAACTGTGAAGTCTATGAATTGTAATTCTTACTTTTTCTTTTTAGCTGCAGCTGAACTTGAGTGTTGGTCCTTAGAAGCTTATCCTTCAGGATCTAAATAACAAGATCTACTTTAGGAAGATAACAAAAATATGTACGGATTGAAAATAAATATGGTTTTCTGAAAGACATTTTAGTGACCTGTTCATATATTTTATGTGATAACTTTATTGAAGGAACATGTTTTGTGTCATATATGTATGATTAAAATCCTGTATTTAGGGGTTGGAGAGATCCCTCGGAGGTTAAGAGCACTTGCTCTTCTTGCAGAGGATAAAATAATTCAGTTCCCAGCACCCACAAGTCAGGTGGCTCACAACTGCCTGTAACTCCAGCTCAAGAGATCTAATACCCTCTTCTAGTCTCCAAGCATACCTGCATATAAGTGCATCATGTACACACACACACACACACACACACACACACACACACTCACATTTTAATCCTTTTTTAAAGGTGTTTCTTGGCATAAACTAATTTTTAGTGTATTTTACAAGTGAAATATGTATTACATACCCCAAATGTCCAAATTCCAGCTCCTTAAACAGAATCCAAACAGCCAAGTTGTCATTCATCATTTACTAAAACCGTTTTGACGGTGGCTTACTTTCCTTTCCTAATATTTGCCAGTATGAACACCTATAGATGTGGGCATCACTTTGCCCACAGTCATTGCTTTGATGTGTTACAGTCATGACAGCTCACCAAACTCAGAGAATTTTCAAGTTTTATGCTTTTAACTTCAAACACTGATTTATAGCCCTTTCCTCAAATAAAAACAACTTTTGCTGAAGGAATTTCGTATTTCCTGCTTCACTCTTTTGAAAATGTCTTAAAATTTGGGCACTTGGTTAGTTTGCGCTGGGTGGGCAGGAAGAATCTAAGGGCCTGCCCAGTGCCACAAGGCACTGGTGGTCGGGTGCCATTATGGTGAGCAAATATATGGAGGGGTACAGGAGGGAGAGAGAGGTACAGAGGTTCATGTCCTGTGGAGAGAGGTGGATCTGATGAGGACCAGGCTGGTGTAGGATGCCTGCTTGCCATCTGCGGTCATCCATTCCTGCGCTGCTGCTAAAGCCATGTCTAGGTCCATGGCCCCACCGCAGCCAGGGTCTGTGTTGAAGTCTGTGGCTCAGGCTACCACTGAAGGCAGTGCAGATGCCTGGGGTCTGAGCTAACGCCTGACGACATGTCTGTGCCCAAGGATCATGCTGCCATACAGAAAGGGGTACCCTGCACTGCCACTAGGGCCATGCTGACATCCAGGCTGAGCTGTGGCCAGGGACCATGTCTGGGTCCATGGTCCTACCACAGCCAGAGTCTATGGCTCCTGCTACCATCAGGGGCCATGTGACTGGCCGTGTGAATGCTTAGGGTCTCTACCACCACCCGAGACCATGTTAGAGTCTGGGGACCATGGTGCTGCTGGGCCCATGCCAATCTGAGAAGCCTGTGCTGCCACCAGGGGCCATGGTGACATTCAGGCCCAAGACGTTGCTGATGGCTAAGTCTGGGTCCATGGTCCTGCTATAGCTGGAGTCTGTGTTGATGTCTGTTTCTGTTGCCCATGTTACCAAAGTGGCTCGTGCAAACCATGTGTTGAACCATGAGTTGAAATACAAGGGCCTCACTGAACTGGTTCAGCTCTTCACTGGCCCAGGGAGAGCTCCCCCGCCCCAACCCCACAGGAGAGCAGATTCTGTCCACACTTGGGAAAGAATGCTCCACCCCTTACCTTGGGTGTGGGAGAGCTGGCCCTGCCCCTTACCTGAAGGGAGTGGTCCCAGTGACCCAGACTGACCAACTCAGGCACACATCCAGGGCTTTGAGCTGGCATACCCCAACACCTACTCCATCTATGAGCTGCTGGAGTAAGTGAAGGGACTGGCCCTGCAGAGCCACGGCTGCATGGTCTACATGATCTACATGACTTGGGGCAACAACAGGATGTCTGCGCAGTTTCCATGGGGGTCCAGTGTTGATGGTGTACCTTGAGCCAGACCAGCAAGACATTAGACAATGAAGACTTGCAAGCAAAGCTGTTTAGACAAAAGAGTTTACTGCGTGATACTCAGTAGCTCCCAGTGCCGCTAAGACGAATGAAGAGGCAATGGAGAGGCGGAGACAGAGGAGCTAAGTGGGGTTTTTGTTGTTGTTGTGTTGTTTGCTTGTCTGTTTTTGTTGGTGTGTTTGGTTTTTTGAAATTGATATTCTTTTTTGTTTTATTAGTATTATTTATTATTTCTTCTTTTTAAAAAAATCTTTATCTTTTTTTATTATTTCTTTTTTAGTTTTCCTTTGAGAGGAACACCACAAGGGTGAGGGACAGATGAGGAAGGACCAGGAGATGGGTGGGATTGGAGTACATGATGTGAAATTTCCAAATATATATATATATTTAAAACATATATATATATATATATATATATATATATATATATATATATATGTTTAAAACAAACACAAATTCTATCACAAAGAACCTTCCCCTGCAGCTCACTGCAGGGTAATCCTACTACCTTGGGCACTAAGAAATACAATATAGCGGAAGCACAGGCAAGGACTTCAAAATAGCTATTACGAATACGCTCAAGGACCTCAAAGACAACATGAATAAACAGAACCTCAGAAGTAAGAGTCACCTAAAGAGTACAAGAGGAAGAGAGAATCTCAAGAACTGACGATAAGACAGAAGAAATGGACACCTCAGTCAGAGAAAAGGTTAAATATAAAAGAATCCAGGCATAAAAACATCTAGAAAATCAGAGGCACAATGAAAGACCAGATCTATGAGGAATAGGAATAATGGAAGAAGAAACCCAGGTCAAAGGTACAGGAAATATTTTCAACAAAATTACTGAAGGAAACTTCCCTAACCTAAAGAAGGAGGTGCCAGCTGGGCATGGTGGCGCACTCCTTTAATCCCAGACAAAGGCAGGTGGATAATCAGATAACCTCCAAAGATTTCACAACGCTTTTTTTTTTTTTTTTTTTTTTTTCCCACGGAGCC
>PVIU01015692.1:0-47426 GCA_004026605.1 Ondatra zibethicus
TACTTTTTAAATATAAGATCAGTAATTTTGTATTCAGGGGTGCTTGGAATCTTAATGAATACTCTACAGCCAGACCTGAGGTCAAATAGAAATCACGAAAATTCCAACACATGTAGATGTATATTTTTGCAACAAATATGCATAAAGCTTGCTATGGATGATAGGTCTCTCTAAATAAATAATAGTAACAAAAGAAAAACACATTTATAATATTGATTTAAAAAGAATTCTCTTGATAATATTCCTTTTGTATCCACAATCAGGTACAGTTACAATCATTTCAAATTCCATTAACTTACTTGGGGAGTTATCATTTCTTTCTTAATACAATATTCAGTGTAAACTTTAGTCTTGTTAATAGGACTTTAGAATTGCTGCTATTGAAATTTACAAATTTTCAACTTCAATAATTCAGTAGTGTCTAACAAGGATTTCTTGTGGTACTTAAAAATGTAAGTCATGGTTCTACTAAAGGAACATAGCATTAAAATGACTACTAGTGGAATCTACTATGCCAACAGATCAGTGTCTCAGTCAACTATTATCAGAAAAGCTTCTTCTTGCAGCAGACAGGAAATAACATAGAGACCCATACCTGGACAGTTTGCAAAGAAGGAGAGATTTTGGAACTCAGTTCTAAGTGGAATGTGTTCATCAAATATCTTCCTTCAAGGCTCATGGAATTACAAGGAAGCAGAGGTAGAAAGATTGTAAGAGCCAGAAGGGGTTGATGTGGGTTGTCCTTCTGTGTATGTGTTGCTTTTATTGGTTGATGAATAAAGCTATTTTGGCCAATGGCTCAGCAGAATAAAATCAGGCAGGAAATCTGAAAAAAGACAGAGAGAGAGAGCAAGAGAGTAGGCAGAGTCAAAGAGATGCCATGTAACTGCCAAAGGAGGAAGGTGCCAAAATATTATCAGTAAGACACAGACTTGTAGCAATATATAGGTTAATTTATATTGTAAAAGCTAGGCAAAATATACCTGAGCCATTAGCCTAAGAGTGTTGTAATAAATATAGTTTCTTGGTGTAGAAGGTTCTTTTGTAGTTGTGTTGCTTTCATCAGTGAATATAGAAAACTGCCTTGGCCTTTTAATAGGGCAGAAAACAGGTAGACAGAACAGAATGCTGGGAGGAAGGTAGTGTGGCAGACGCCATGTTTCTCCTGACTGAGATGGACGCTGGTTAGAAATCTTTCCCGGTAAGCCACAACCTTGTGATGCTATACAGATTATTAAAAATGGGTTAAATCAAGATGTGAGTAAAACAAAACAATATATGGGAAAAAAAAAGATGTGAGCCAATAAGAAACTAAAAATAATGGGCCAGGCAGTAATTTAGCAGGATCTGACCTGCCCCACTGAAAAGGTAATGAGCCATGTGGCTAACATAGATAAGAGTAATGGGTTAATATACATTACAAGAGTTAATAAGAAGCCTGAGCTAATGGGACAATCAGTTTATAATTAGTATAGACCTCTGTGTAATTTCTTTGGGGGTTATGGGCTGAGGGAACTGGGCAGGACAGAAACCCTAACAAGTAAACCCACATGTTGCAGAATAGCACCCACATGGATAACTGCATCCACAGAAAGCCTGAGAAAGCTTGGGAAAGAATAGAGCAAAGCATGTTTTCTTGGTAGCAGCAATTTCTCTGGTCTGCTCTGCTTGCTAGAAGCAAGCAAGCACTCTCATTTAAGAGAGGCTTCCTCACTCAGCTTTGGCTGTAAAACCTTGCAGCTCTTTTAAGAGGTCCTGCCACAAAACACTTACATAGTGTTGCTGAAAAGCCGACCACATGCTTTTTGGTTTTCAGTTGTAGCAGGAAAAAAGCTTCACTGCTTTAAAATGCCGGCTTTCTGGGCCATCCTGCCAGGACAAACTCTGACTCTTTCAGGCAGGAGGTCCAACTACGGAGCATTTGAGTGTTGTTTGTGGACACACTATTTCAGCTTGCTTGCTGGAAAGGACCTTGAAATGCCATAGAACTGTGGCAATAATCATGGCTCCGGCCGGTACCTCAGCCATGAGGCTGAAATCTCAGAAAGCTAAGAAATGGGCTGGATCCAGTCATCAAAGACATGGCTTTAATCCTCTTCACACTTCTTAGCAAATTTAAGACTCACGTAGTAAGAAAAAGAGAGAGAGATACAGTAAAGAGAGATTCAAAGACAAAAAAACCCCTCTAAATGGTTTATACTGTGTTAAATATATATGCTGGCTTGAAAAAAATGTTAAAGTCTTTAAAATAAAAAAGAAAGAAAGAGAGTAGTTGGGTGTTGTGGTACACACCTTTAATCCCAACAATTGGGAGGCAAAGGTAGGTGGACCTCTGTGAGTTCAAGGTGTGGTAGCACACACCTTTAAACCCAGCACTTGGGAGGCAGAGATAGGCAGATCTCTGTGAGTTCAAGGATAGCCTGGTCTACAGAGTGATTTTCAGGATAAGATACACAGAAACCCTGTCTCAAAAAGCCAAAAATTAAAAATAAAAGAAATAGAGTTTAAAATAAAGCCATGTAAAGATGAATCTTGATACTGTATGTTATTATGCTCTCTTTTGAATTGTTTGAATGCTGAGGAAGGAGCAACAGCTGCTAAAAGATATTTGTTTATAAATGCTGCTAAATTAACCAAGGTAGGTATTTTGATACCTTGACTTCAAAATTGAAGTTAAAAGATATGTTACTTTGGAGAAGAGATTTTACTTTTGTTTCCACAGGAAATGAGAGGCTGTGGATTCATTCTGAGTTAAGAAAAATCAGGTTTGATCAAGGAAGACCACCTGAGAAATCGCCGGTAGGAACAAATGGCACAGATGTCTGAGTTCTACATCCAGAACAGATTCAAGATGATGCCTGAGATGATCAAGCCTCACAGGATACTCCAGTCAGGACTTGATCATAACTCTAATTTTTCATTAGGTCCCCATAAGATTATCAGTGCCCCCAACCAGCCAGAAGTAACTTGGAATACTATGCCCATATTCCAAAAAAATGGACTATGTATATTTTCCTTTGTTTTTTTTTTTTTTTAAAAAAAGAAGAGGAAGTGGTGCAGGAGAATTGTCTGTATCCTGTCAATCTTGTTTTAAATAAACGCTGACTGGCCAGGCAAGAAGTATAGGTGGGACACCCAGACAGGAAGTAGAGGTGGGTGATGAGAACAGGAGAATGCTGGGAAGGAGGAAGCCCATTCCTCCATAGTCCTTCCCAGACCACTGAAGAAGCAGGATATGACCTGCCCCACTGAAAAAGGTACTGAGCCATGTGACTGACAAAGATAAGAATAATGGGTTAATATAAACTATAAGAACTAATAAGAAGCCTGAGTTAATGGGCCAATCAGTTTTATAACTTATGGAGATCTCTGTGTGATTTTCTTTGGGATTTACCGGCTGTGTGAAATGGGCAGGACAGAAACCCCAATGAGCAGGCCCTTCAAGTTATAGTTTCTGTGTGACTATTTGGATTTGAGCTGTCAGAAAATGAAAGTGCAGCCTCTGTCTACAGGAGATGGACAATACCAAGGAAATAATTGTATTCCAAATACAACATAGCAGATGTCCATAGGAACTCACAGAGACTATGAGATTATGTACAGGAACTGAAAAGGTTCAAGCAAGAGAGAGAGACTCAGCAATAAGAGAGAGAAATGGAAAGGAGCTCTCAACCTCATACAAGGATCTATCCTCAATTAACACCTGCTTACAAAAGAAAAGTTAGTTTTTTCTAATGGTATCTCACTAAGTATATAAACCACCACATCAATAGGATAGACACTGGAATCAATAATTAATAAATGGGAACTTCATGAAATTGTGAAACTTTTGTAAGGCAACAAACAGCATCAATAGGACAAAATAGTAATTTATGTAAGAATGGGAAAATATCTTCACCAACCCTACATCTGACAGGGGACTGATCTCCATAATATATAAAGAACATAAAAAACTAGATATGAGAATACAAAATAATCCAATTCAGAAATGGGGTACAGATTTAAAAAGAAAAATCTCAACAGAAGAATCTCAAATGACTGAGATACACTTAAAGAATGGTTTAACCTATTTGGCCACTGGGAAAATACAAAGGCAAATGATTCTGAGATAATATCTTCCACCTGCTAAAATGATTACATGACTAAGAACAAAAACACTAATGACTGCCTATGTTGGAGAGGATGCAGAGTGAGAGGAATAGTACTTTGTTGCTGGTAGAAGTGAAAACTTGTATAGCCATTTTGGAAATAATTATGGCAGTTTCTCAGAAAATCGGAAATCAATCTACCTCAAGAGACAGCTATATATACAAATCTTGGACATATACCCAAAGGATCCTCAATCATACCACAAGGACACTTGCTCACCTATGTTCTTAGCAACATTATTCATAATAGCAAGAACTTGTAAAAAAAAACATAGATACCCCTTAACCAAAAAACTGATAAAGAAAATGTAATACACTTACACAATGGAGTTTTACTCAGAACTTAAAAAAATTGACGTGAAATTTGCAGGCAAATGGATGGAATCAGAAAAAGTCATACTCAGGTAAATACAGTCCCCAAAAGACAAATGTAGTATGTAGTCACTCATAGGTGGATATGTACTGTAAAGTAAAGAATAGCCAGGATACGAGCTACTGCTCCAGAGAAGATAGGTAACAAGGAGTGTCCAAACAATTGGTTTCCCTGGGAAGGAAAAATAGATGAGATATCCTGGGTAAGTTGGGGGCTGGGGTGGAGGACAGGAACATAAGGGAATGTGATGGTCTGGTGGAGGGCAGGACAGAGGGAAATAGAAATGGGAGTCATTTTGGCTTTAGGGAGAAAACTGGCATCAGGGAAGTTCCCAGGAATCCACAATGATGACCCCAACTAAGACTCCTAGCAATAGTGGAGTGGGTACCTGAACTGGCATTCTTGTATAATCAGATTGGTGACTACCCTAATTGTGATCAGAGAGCCTTCATCCATTTTAACTGAAGGAAGCAGATGTAGAGATCCATAGCCAAGCACTGGACTGACTCCTGGAGACCCACTGAAGAGAGAGAGGAAGACTTATACAAGCCAGGTGAATCAAGGTCATGAAAGGGGAACCTACAGAGACAGATGACCTGAGCTCCTGGGCCCTTATGGAATCTGGACTGACAACCAAGGAGCCTGCATGGGACAGACCTAGGCACTCTACATGTGGGTAACAGTTGTGTAGTTTGGTTTGATTATGAGTCTTCTAGAAGTGGGTCAGGACCTGTTCCTGGCACCTGAGCTGGCTTTTGGGAATCTATTCCTTATAGTGGGATGTATCTCCCAGCCTAGATGCAGGGGCAGATGATGTGGGATTTCCGTCTGTATGCTGTGATTACTATTAATGAATAAAGAAAGTGCTTTAGACCTATAGCAGGGCAGAATTTAGCTAGACTAGGGTGAAAACTAAGCTGAATTCTGGGAGAAAGAAGGGCAGAGTCAGAGAGAAGCCACGGAGCGGCCAGAAATAGACACTGGGAACTTTACCTGGTAAACTACAACCACGTGATGATATACAGATTAACAGAAAAGGATTAAATTAATATAAGAGTTAGCCAATAAGAAGTTGGAGCTAATGGGCCAAGCAGTGATTTAATTATTAGAGTATCTGTGGTTATTTCGGGGCTGATAGTCTCAGAAGCATGAGTGGCCGTCTCCCTCCTACAGGGAGGTTCTTGGTGCTGCCTTAACTTGATTTGCTATGCTTTATTGACTCCCATGTTAGGCCTGCCCCATTCTGAACAGAGATGGAGGAGGAGTGGATGTGGGGGTGAAAGTAGGGAACCGAAGAAGAGATGGGAGGGGAAACTGTGGCTGGTATGCAGAATTAATTATAAAAAAAAAGAATAGCTGGCTAACACAAAATGTGTGAACATAATGGTATTTTTGCAGTTTTTTTCTTTCATTATTTTGTTTAGCCATTTTTGTTAATTATTGAGCTTTTGCTTATATACTATGCTTTTTGCATTTCTGCTTTTATGTTTTTTGTTGTTATTTTGTTGGTGATGGTGTGTGTGTATTTGTCTTTGAGTATATGTGTTTCTTTTGCTTTTAATTTTTATTGTATTCTCTTTTATATTTATTTCCTTCTTTGTTTAATAAAGATAAAGAAAAATAAGGGGTACAGAGTTGGGTAAATGGGTAGGTATGGAAGATTTAGAAAACATGATCATAATTATTATGTTAAAAAGTAATTTTTAATAAAATAAATTGGTGCAAAAACACTTGTCTTTATAAGAGTTGTGTGTTTTATTTTTGCCAACTTCTCCTGGCTATCGGCATTCTCTGGAGTGTGGTTGATATATCCAGTGACACTCTACTGGTGTAGTAGTTCAAAAGAAAATTCCTCCTGCAAAGGGAAGGGCAATATTAGGGAGCATGGCCTTTTTGGAGTGGGTGTGGTCTTATAGGACCTAGTGTGTCACTGTAGGGGTAGGTTTGTGGTCTTTTTCTTCAAGCTTCACTCAGTGTGACTTTCAGTTGGCTTCCTGTTGCCTGCAAGCTATAAACAGTCTCAGCTATTCCAGCACCATGTCTGCCTGCATGCCGCCATGCTCCCTGTTATGATGATAATGGACTGAACCTCTGACACTGTAAGCTAGCTACCCCAATTAAATGTTTTCTTTATAGAGTTGATCAGCCGGGCAGTGGTGACCTTTAATCCCAGCATTTGGGAGGCAGAAGCAGGTGGATATCTGTGAGTTCGAGGCCAGCCTGGTCTACAAGAGCTAGTTCCAGGACAGGCACCAAAACTACAGAGAAGCCTTGTCTCAAGAAACAAACAAACAAAAACAAACACGCGCACACACAAACAAAACAAAAGAGTTGCAATGGTCATAGTGTCTCTTCACAGAAACAGAAACCCAAAATAAGACAACTGGTTTTTCTTCTCCCATAGTTATCAATTGAGAAAAGTTTCTTGCTTGGTATTGGGAATTTATGGCTGCTTCCCCTTGCCCATGCTGGGATTTTGTCTGCTTTGACTTGTGTATGTCTTCTGCATGCTGTAAAATCTGTGGGGATTCATGTATTTTTAAGTCCTGTTTTGTCTAGATGACTTAGTCTCCTTGGAGTCATCTACAACTTCTGGCTTTTGTGATATTTCTGCCTTCTTTTCTGCATTGATCCCTGAGCTTGAAGTTGGTAAGTTTTTTAATCTTATTCATATTCTTATAGTTTGTGTTAACTTTTTTTTGGTTTGTTGGTTTGTTCCAGGGTTCTTTAAAAAAAATAAATAGAAAGAAAAACAAATCAGGTTGATAGGGAAGTGGGTAGGATCATGGAGAAGTAACGTGATCCAAATGTATGAAGAATAATGAAAAATAATTTTAAAATGAAATTTTAAAGCATTAAACATACACAATAAATATAACAGAATTTTATGAATGTGTATCTTTCTACTTTAGAGAAAAATGATAAAATTGTTGGCAGATTTTTGAAAACAAAATAAAATGATGCCCAAATGCAGTCATCATTCCAAGAATAACAACTGAGGATGGAAACTAAGAGTAAAAATGTTGGTCTTTGTATGTGCTGATGAACAAAACCTACTTTCTTATTTGAAGATAATGAAACTTACTCTTAGACAACTTCATTTAGTAATCAGAGTGAAGGAAACAAGCAAACAAATGCCCTACACTAGAAGCCTTCACTCCACTCTCCTTCCCACTGAGTACTGAACTGGAAAAGCTAAATCCTTCGAATTAACAGGTAATCTGTTCTCTTTCGCAAAACTATAGAAGGAAAGGACTCAAAAGAAAGTAACTTCAGTCAGCTAAGTCTGACAAAACATTGCCCTTTCATCTGCTATCACTGATGTGTCTTCTCGTTCTCAGAAAAGAAGCTGCAAACTATCAGAGAAGTACTCTGAGAAATTACTGAACCTATTGCACATTTTTACTATTTGTTTGTCACTCAAAGTTACTGTTTGAATTTCAGATTTTATTTCAATGAGGACGTCTTGTTGTATCCAATCTCTTTAAGTACATTTACTATCTAGATGGTAAAAAGTCATCTGCCTAATACACTAAATGTTTTCCAAAACGAGTATATTTTTAAATGCTCAGCTAGTGAAATTTCAAAGATTATATTTGAAAAATATCAAATTATGTCAAGGGGGATTACTACATCTTCCAATGTGTCATATAATGAAATAAAAATCCAAAGAGCTGCAGAGAAGTAAAAGTGTACTTTTCCCACCCTGTTACCTGTCATCAGTGAGGTCATCTGTCTCAGATAATAGCTGTATTTCCCTTTGGTGGTAGGCACTCAGGGGACTTTCTCCTTTGAGCCAGGGCATCTCTGATGAAGTGTATGTGTATGAGAGTGTGTCTATGTTTGTGTAACTGTATGTGTATGTGAATGTGTGTGAGAGAGTGTGCATGCATGGCTGCATGAAGTGTGTTTGTGTGTGAGAGAGACTATATGCATAAGTGTATGATATAACTCTACTGTTAGAAGAACCATGCATGCCATGAATTCTAACATTAAATTTCTGCCTGTCTCCTATCTTTGTTTTGATATTTAAAGTTGCAATCATAATGTAAATCCAGCCTTACCTTCTCTCAAGTGAGCTCTGAAATGTAATTCAGGTCTCAACTTGTGGTGATTTGAAGAGTATGTCCTCATGTATTTGAAAAGTTTGTCCTTTTTGGATGGTGCTACTTGTGGAGGTATAGGAAGTGTGGTCATACTGGAGAAAATGTGTCACTACGGGATGGGATTTGTGAGTTTAGAGGCTTGCCACACCTCCAGTTCTCTTTCTATTTTGTTTTTGCAGTTAAGTAAAAGATACCTTAGGTTCCAGGCCTAACAACCTGATGCTTGATGCCTGATGTTGGCTATCATGCCTCTTTGCTAAGTAGACTATTATCTTTCTAGAACTGTAATCCAAAAATAAACTTTTTCCCATAAGTTGCTTTTGACATGTTTTTTTTTTATCACAGCAAGAGAAAAGTAACTAATACAGAAGTTATCCTAGTCCTAGCTTTATATGTTACTAGAAACACAATCATAAGTTACTGTTAATCTTAGAATAGTCTAAGTTCAGAAAATCTTGAGTGTTTTAGATAATTTATTTTCAATTATACCTTTTAGGTATTGCTTTAAAATGATAGCTTTAGTTATTTATGCTGACCATGTAGCTTCATCTCCATACATACATCCTGATACATAAGGCCTTTCTTTTTGTTTTCATGTCACATGTCAGTGCTATACTTTTTCTCTTCTTATCATCAACTCTTGTTTCTCTCTCCTTGTGTTCTTAACTACAGTCTAAAACCAACCTCTCTTCCATTTTTGGACATATATACATGAATCAGAAATTAGATTCTCCATATGAGAGAGAATGTATGATTTTTATCTTCCTAAATTTTAGTTACCTTTATGAATATGAAGCCTTACATATGTTTCCATATACCTAAAAACATAATACTTTTCTGTTTTTTTACAACTCAGTAAAATTTCACCCTGTACATTTGCTACATTTTCATCATCTATTCTGTTGACAGTCATATAAGCTTCTTCCATTTTATATCTATTATAAATAGGTACATACTGGAGCAATAAACATAGGTATGCAAATATCTCTGTTGGACATAGAGTGCTTTGAATGTATGTACAGGAGTGGTGTAACTGGGTCATATGGCAGATGAACTTTTAATACTTTGAAAAAACTCTGAACTGATTCCTATAAAGGCTGTACTAGTTTATAGTCTCTCCAGAAGTCAGAAAGTGCTTACATTCTCACCAGTGTCTGCTGTCGTTTGTTTTCCTTAACATTAGGCATTCTGACTGGAATAGTTTTAATGAAATTTTTATTATGGCTAATTATGTTTTACATACTTAATATATTTGTTGGGATTTATGTTTTATTTGGGAACTATGCATTTATTAGCCCATTTATGGATTAATAATTTGTTGTTCAGGTGTAGAATCTTTTCAGTTTTTTATATGTTCGCCATATCAACCACTTGTCCAATATATGTCTGGCAACAATTTCTCCCAATGTGTAGGGTGTTTGTTGTGCTTAGAGTTTTTTTTGCTATGCAAAAATTAAATTTTATGTCATTTTATTTTGGGAGCAAAATTTCCTGTGCCATTGGAGTCCTGTTCCACCATTGCTTAGACACTACATTGTAAACAGATTTTGAAATTTACCTAGTTTTGGATGTTTTATGGTAACCAGAAGATAGATACTGTAGAGATATCAAACTGGCAAAACTCTAAGCCTAATCTCTTCTAAAACACATTTTACTGATTATTGGGTCTTGACATATATATTGCTTTTAAAATAGAATCAGTGGCCAAAATGTGTTAGTAGAAACTATAATATTATGGCTTCTCTAGACATTCCAAGCACATCAGTGACAGTCCCTCATACTGACAATGAAATGTTGTTTTAACTTAAACATAGAGGCTGTTCCCTAATCCACTGCTACTCTAGCCACCAACTACAACTCCACATTTACTGGGCTTCTCTCTAGCTTTGGCCTGGCCACTCAGACCACTGTCTGGCAGTAATTCTGCTCCTGAAGGCATGGGTTCTCTTGTTGCCGCTATAGCTAGCTTTAACTAAAACTTTTTAATTCTCTTTATAAATAAGATTTGAAATTTAAAGGCTGGGGTGACAACCTTGAGCTCAGAAAGGCTGAGAAACAACTAGCTAAACCTCTCTTTTTCCTGATATCCACAGAAGACCCAAACCAGAAAAAAAACCTGTGCCACTTCAAGCCCCACCCTATTACTTCCTCTGTCTCTCTATCTTCTCCAGATGCCCTATGTTGTTCTATGAATACTTTCTGTCAAATACTTGCTAACACAGCCTCTTGACCCAAGGTTCATTTTATTTAATTTACGCAAATGCTAACTTTGAGTTCACAGTGTCATCAGATATCCCCCAACAGTGAAATATTCTATTTATCAACTACTCATTTACACTAAGACATACCATTCATATGTCTTGATCTCTGCTTATGTTGTTTCCACATAATTTACCCAAAGCATTATTTGAGTTTATCTTGTTCCTACTATACTATATTTAATTTTTCTTCCCGAAGCACGAAGATATCTAAAAAAAATGTTCTTCCAATAAAGTAAGATTATGGTTAGAGACATAACTGGAGAGGACAATTATGAAGAAAATTATCAGTTCATTTATGAAGACTACAACTTTAACAAAAGACAGTGAATTCCAGGGAAACAGTAATGAGTAATAAAGAAGTGATGAGAAGGGAGGTGGCAAGTCAGCAAAAAGATCCCCTGCTTTGATTTTATAACACATATAAAAATAGTAACAGTGTCCAACATAGGATTCCTCTCTTTAAGTGATTGGCCATGGAGTCCCCAAATGTACTCCAAACAACACAGCCTATGGCCATTGATCTTGATTGCCCAGTATAACAAGATGGTCAAAATCATTAATGAAGGCATCGCAAACATTTATTTTATGACATAGATGTCTGTCTCAAACTGGTCAGGGAATGTATACCTGCTGCCTAGCTAGCATAGTGCAGCACTATTCAGGTTGCTGGTACAGTAAAAAAAGACATGGATTCTTTAACACAGTGTTGGACTTGAGGGCTATTCAACTGAAGAGATTTCATGCCTGGAAAGAGAACTATGCCAACAGCCCATAAGTAGAGAGATTATGGGTCTGGGATTAAGAGAATTTACTGCTTTCCTAAAGGTCATGTTATCAAACTACCCTTTAAATATTAATGTTTACATTCACAGACCTGGGATGCTCCCACCTCAGTCAGAGAAGTTTCTTTTCCAATGAGTATTGGTTAAGAATGTGCACTTAGAGTTCATTTTGTGTTCAAGCTCAAAGAACATCATGGAAGAAGTGGTAAGGATTGTGACAGCATAGGATCGGGGAAGTGTAGTATGGAGGACTGTTTGTTGGTTCCTGGCCGCCTAGCTAGCTTAGACCCAAAATAATCACACAGAAACTATATTAATTAAATTACTGCTTGGCCCATTAGCTCTAGTTTCTTATTGGCTAACTCTTACACTTAGTTTAACCCATCTCCATTAATCTGTGCTTTACCATGAGGTCGTGGCCTATCAGCAAAGTTTCAGCACGTCTATCTTCAGCGGTAGCTCCATGACTTCTCTCTGACTCCACCCTTCTTTCTCCCAGCATTCAGTTCTGTCTTCCTCATCTACCTACGCTCGGCCCTACTATAGGTCCAAAGCAGTTCCTTTATTCATTAACCAATAAAATCAACACATAGACAAAAGGACCTCTCACAGGGAGGCCCATGAAATGCTGGCCCCTGGGAATGAAAGAGCCATTACACATATGTAATAACAGTGTAATAGCTGTGATTGGTTATCTGTAAGGGACATCCTAAATATCAAACTTAGAATTCCAGCATAGATGGAGTGGGGGAGGGGTCCTGAGATTTTACCCCTAGCCTAGAAACTATTGATGCCTACTCAGATAATTATGAATCACTTTTGCTTGCAGATGTGGACACTGGTAGGTCAACCACATGCCAGTGAATGCAGTCTCACACATTGAAATGTCAATAGCACTAACCAGAGTCAGTGAACTATCAATTAAAAAAGAATAGGACATCAGTTGGGGAGGAAACCATGTTGAGGTATCCCAGGAAAGAGGTATAAGGAGATAGTAAGGATTAGCTATGATCAAACTTCAATCAATGCATATTTTTTAATGGAGTAAAAAAGTCCCAATCCATGGTATTTATCTGAGAATTTCTGGGATGTATCATGACCATAGAGAAGACTTAAAATAGAAATAATTCTGTGATACATTTGCATAGCCAAAAATTTCAGTAATTCTATACAAAGTTCTCTGTCCCAGAAAACCTGAGGGCCAAATGACATTGGTGTGTTAAAGCATTATATAAACTGACTTGGCACTCCACCTGATCTGACTATATCTGCCAAGAGTGGTGAGTTGTCCCAGGATGATGAGTCAATAAACAATATTTTCAGAGACCAGATTATATCACATTAACATGTTTCTGTATGATCAGTACATGAGCTTTGAATGAAATTCTGAATGTCTGGCATATCCCTGGTAAGTTGAATAGTAGAAAGAAAAGTATATATCTTATGCACTTGGTGAGCTTGGACTCTGTCCAAAATGTTTTGATAAAGGTTTGAAAAAAATCGTAAAAGGCAATTTTATATCAAAGTATCTGTTTTTTCAGAATAGATATGGTATTAAGAACTAGTATATAATTTCATATCTTAACTAGACATAGACAGTTAAACATGATCACTGTCTCTCAGCAGAAAGATCTTAGAAACTCCATAATTACACACAAACACACACACACACACACACACACACACACACACACACACACCTGCTTTTCTTTCGTGGATGTGTTCAGTTTTCTTCAAGTGTTATTATTTGTCTTGACAATGCTTGTATAGACAATCACCAGGACTCTGTTAGAGGAATTTGATGTTTCTCCTTTGGTCTTTGGCCTTTCTTTTTTCTGACATTGATTCTGGTACTGAGTGGAAAATCCCAATAAGCAGTCTCCTGAGAAACTCTCCTTAATGAGGTGTATTTCCTCCTTGGTCTGTAGGTAGATATGCTTGCACCTGATGCTCTTCGGTTTTCTTATGAAAAGATCACGTTCTTTCACTTCTGCTTCAAAGATTTCTCACCAAGTGGATTCAGATATTGCAAAGATAGATTTCATTACTGTTCCCATGAAGTGTTCTGCCCTTTTCCTCTGTAGTCGAGTGTACTTCTAAATGAAACTGCGGGTGAAATGATGAGGATGGTGCCAAGCATGAATGTCAACATAATGAGCATTTATCAATGCTTTCATCTAACCACTTACAGGTGGATTGCTGAGACTGAAACCACTGGAGTACACTCTAAACTAGTTCTGTGATGCTAGCTCTATAATGGGCCCTAGAATTTAGTCATAATGAAAGTAAAATATGGATGTGAGTGAGCCTCACTATATTTTTTTGTCCTTCACTATCATTTCCATTCTTTGTCAATATTCTCCTGAGAACTGGTTTTCCATCTCCCACGGCTGTTTTCTAAGGGAAACCTGCCCAACCCCCTAAGCCCCACATTGTGTTGGTTACTCTCTGTTATTTCTGGTGACACTGAAGGACTTCAAAGTGGCCCTTCACTATGTATCATTTATCAACTTTTTCTGTCCATTCAGGATCACTTTGGTGTCCCACTGAGCAACTGGCAGCAGCACAGCAGGCCTAAAACAAGACAGAACTGGCAGACGTAGGAGTATGCAGTCGGACTGGAAAAAGTTTGGGACCATAAAATGACAGAAGTATGCTATTTCTGTGAAGCTGAGAAAAGCAGTAAAGGAAAATACACCCCCATATGTTTAGTGAGCATTTAGTAATAAATGTTGGGCAGTCTGAGGTGAGAGAGCTGAGTGACAGAAAAGGTGAAAGGTTGCCCAACACCAGCTGTCATGTCAGTTGCACTCAAACTTGTAGTCCTCTGTAGAAAGCAACCAGAGGAAGATGTGCTTTCATCGTGAGCATCCGTTTCCTAGTACCGGCTAGTCTAAAGTTGTCATATTCCTTTCTTCTGTAGAATAATGACAGTTTGTTATCAAGAACTGCTTTGAAGTAAAGTGAGAATTTTTCACTGATTTATTATAAAATGTTTCTAGTTTTGTAAATTTTCACATATCTGGAGAAACGTTTTTTATTTCTCACTTCTAATTATTTTCTGAACGACAGCAATTTTCTCATCCATTCATTTGTATTGTTTCTCTTTGGCCATTGTGCTTTGTATTTCTGAGAGCTGAAGACTGAGATTTTCTTATTTATCTAGTTGTTCTTATATTACAGCTTAGCTATCTTCATTTAGCCTTCTGTTAATTATATTTTTAAAAGATTCCTCTTCTTCCAATTTATAATTTTCTTTGAGTTTTAGAACTTATGTTGCTGTCATTGTTGGTCTGTATTTGTTTGTTTCTCTATTCTTGTGTTAGTTTTCTAAGTTATAGTTGTTTCTCAGGACTGGAGAGATGGCTCAGGACATAAGAGTCCAGATTGCTCTTTCAAAGGACTTGAGTTCAATTCCCATCACCCATATGAGGTTTCAAAATCATCTGTAACTATAATTCTAGATTATCAGGCCTCTATGGGCATCAGATTTAGCATGGTACCCAAATATCCATGCAGCCAAAACTCATACTATTTAAAATAGGATTGTTTCTCAAACATCTGGCATGCATTGTCGTATTGTTCATAATTGAGAACAAATTATCAACCATCTCGGGAAGCTTTTGAGTTTAGATACAGAATATCAGTTGCAAAAATAGATTTCAGTTATCTGACTACATCATTTCACTGGAGACTTTTAATACAAATATCTTATCCTCCGGCATTTATGAGAAAGAAATATCCAGTTTCATGTTTTGTAAAAGCATCCATTTTATTAATATTGTAGACATGACTGAGAGAGAGTTGAGTATCTCAGAGTTCAGCATGAAAATATCTATTAGACTGATTCCTCCTAACCAGACATATTCCTGCTGTTCTCTCTGCACACTTCTGTATCACTACAGTATATATGTACAAGTCTAAGAATCTTACATATAGACTGCTAATTAGGACCTCTTTTTACTGTCTCCTATTTAATCTAAACTCAGGCATAGTTTTTGCTGCCAACCATGTCTTCCTGTGCCTGTGTCTGACACACTGCTTTCCTTGTTGACAGTTTTCATCCTTATATTAAGTTTGTAAAAGAATCCACAGTATTTGAAAGTTACCAAGTAAAGATAGAAGGAAGAGCATATGCTATATTTTATAGCAAAGATGAGAAATTGTGAAATATAAAATGTTCTATATCATCACATTAGCTGGGCACATTGAGCTGGGCACCTTAATGCCAGCACTCAAAGGCAAAGACAGGTGAACCTCAAAGATCTAGGCCAGCTGGGTCTATGGGGCTAGTTCTAGGATAGCCAGGGCTACATAGAGAAACCCTGTCTTGAAAAAACAAATAAACTAAAATAAAATAAAAATGGCATATTGAAGAAATGTCATAAAACTGATATTTATGAATTTAATATAAAGTGATGAGCAAGGATTTGAAATAAACACGGCCTAGGGAAGAGACCAAGAGTATGCTACCATTTGGCACCACAGATGAACAAGGATTAGAAGCACGTGTGTTGGCCTGAGTATTTCTGTTGTTCCTAAGGAGAAAGAACAGACTCCCCAGTATTGCTGAGTGAATATGGTTACTTTAGATCATGTCCTTCAAAACTTGGACTTTATGGATACTTAAAATTTGACTTTTAAAATTATGTTTTTCTATTGTTATCTGAGATTACAATACAATTAGATCATTTCTCACACCCTCTTTCTCCTTCCATCCTCTCACATATCATTCCTTGTTTCTTTCAAATCTATGGCATCTCTTTTCATTAATTGTTGTCTTATACATATATTTATATACATATATACTCCTATACATAAATATAACTTGCTCAGTCTGTGTAATGTTACTTGTATATATGTTTTCAGAACTGACTATTTGGCTGATAGCCAGTTGATGTGCTCTTCACTAGGGAAAGGTATTTCTCCTGCTCTCAACATTCCTCAGTTCCCTGTAGTTCTTTGTGTATGGTTGGCTGATGCCTCATCATGTGGCCTTTCCCCATTTATTTTTCAGCTCAAGTTGGGTTAGTAACATTAGTGAGTCTTTGTGGTGTTGTTTCTGATTTTACTGACAGGCTCAGTCTTAGAGCATACTCCTTGATCCTCTAGAACCTACAATCTTTCTGCACTTTATTTGTCATTTTTCCCGGAGCCTTAGGTGCAGAAGTTATTTGGCAGATATAGCCATTGTGTTAGACTCCACAGTCTGAATGAAATTCTATTTTAAGTTGTGATAGAATCGCATGCTTTCTTATGGCTATATATCCATATTTTGAGTTGATTACTCCACCCCTTCTCTCATCTGTCTTCTTGCTCTCATGATCACATGTATCTTTCCACCCCAGAAATCCCTTCTCCACTCTCATATCATGTGTTTTTTGTAATGCTTTTCATCACCTTTTCTTAAGTCTTTCTCTCATGGGCCCTGTCGATTCCCTTGGCCTCCACTTGTCCCTGCTCTCACATAAATACACATATATAGAAAATTAGAAACTATAATCAACATTTGGAAGAAAACATACAATATTTGTCTTCACAAGTCTGGGCTACATCACTTAATAAAATATTTCCAAATCTCATGCATTTTTCTATATATTTCATTTCTCTGCACTTGAATAAAATGCCATTGTTTGTATGTAACCTGTTTCCATTATCCATTAGTCTAAAGAAGGAAGGTTGTTTCTATTTCCTAGCTACTGAAAATGGAAAAGTAATAACATGTATTGTTAGTTTCTCTGCAGTAGAATATAGTTTTTGTGGTAGATGGACCAGGCTTATATGGTAGCTCTATTATTAGTAACCTTTAAACTGTTCTTTAGTCACTCCACAAGTTGACACTTCAATCAAGAATGTATCATGGGTTTGTCTTTATCCACATTCTCACCAAAATCTGTTACCATTTGTCTTTTTGATAAAAAAAATCTGACATGATTGAGACAAATTTTTTCTCCCTTTTATTGAAAATAGGTTTTTTTTGCACATAAATCCTGATCACAGTTTCCATATTCCTTCAAGTTCCTACCCACCTCCCCTCCTATCAAGATCCACTCTCTTTATGTCTCTCATTAGAAGACCTACAGGCTTCTAAGTGACAATAATAAAATGAAATAAGAGAAAAGCAAAATAAACATATCAGAATTGGACAAAACAGAAGGAAGAGTCTAAGAGAAGACACAAGAATCAGAAACCCATTTTTTCAACCACTCTGGAACCCCATAAAAATGTTAAAACTGGAAGTCATATGTAGAGAACCTGATGAAGATCCCCAGAGACCCTGTACATGCTGCCTCAATCTCTGTGAGTTCAAATGATCTTTGCTCATGTTGATTCAAAGGGACTTGTTTTCTTGGTGTCCTCCAAACCCTCTGTCTCTTATGCTGTCCATCTCTTTTTGTATGGGTTTTTTCCAGAGCCCTAAGGGGAAGGATTTAACGGAGACAGCCAATTTAGGCCTGAGTGTTCCAAGCTCTCACTCTCTGTATAATGTCCAGCTGTGGGTCTCTGTATTTGTTCCCATCTGCTGCAGGGTAAAGCTTCTCTGGTGATGACTGACCAAGGCACTGACCTATGACCATAGCAGAATGTTATTAGGATCATTTTATTGCCTCACTTTTTAAGACCAATATTACTTGGTTTTACTGTAGGTTCCTGGGTTATCTAGTTTCTTGTTCTTGATCACTCAAGCAGTGTCAGTTGTGAGTTATGTTTCATGTTGTGGGCTTTTAGTGTAATAATATAATGGTGGTCGTTTGCTCCCAGAAACTATGTTCCAACATTGTCCTAGTAAATCGTTCAGGCAGAACACCAATCTATATACAAGGGTTTGTGGATGGCTTGGTGTTTATGTTTCTCTTTCAGTAGTATCTGTCTTTAAAGAATAATTGATCTTCCCTCAATTTAATTAGAAGTAATTTGAGGTACTTAAAATGTGTTTCAGATTTGGTGAGAAAAACCTCTCACCATGAATGGAATGTGATACTCATTTTGCATATCATTGGTAAGATAAATGGGTGTATGTGTATTTCTGTGTGAGTGTATAGACACAGCTATATGCTCATTCTTGTGCTTTCAAAACTGATCTTTATAAAAATAAGGGACTGTAGACACCAGAGTCAAAAAAATCCATAAGTCACAAAAGCTTCTCATAAGCATCAACATTGTCATTTCTTATGAGAATTTATGATCAGAGAAGAGATAATTTCTGTTGAGCAAAATATAAAAATTATACAAGTTTTTTTTTTACTAAGCAGTCACTGAAATAAATCTGTTTTGCATATGTTTAAAGGCAGTAGAAACATAGCTGAAAACTAAATGTAAAGAACATTAAATTATTGCCTGTATGTCTTCTGGGAGGCATATGCAGATTCATTTAGTGATGTTCTATGATTGGTCATAACTTTTTAAAATTCTCTCTAGATACACTCTTTCGTAATGATGATTATAGTCAAAGAAAAGTGGGATTAATATGCTATTTCTTCTGGTATAAATTACCACACGCTTAATGTTTTCAGTCAAAATAAATTGTTTTGTAGTTTTGAATCAGAAATAAAAACTCAGTTTCACTTGGCTAAAATCAAGATGTATTCAAATGTGCAAATGTCCTCTCCAAAGGACAGTCTGTCAGCAGGCTTTTTCTGGCTTTTAGACTAAGATGGCTTCAAAATCACAAAGATCCACCTGCCTCTGCCTTCTCAGTGCTAGATTTAAGATCCACACTGTCCAAACACCACTGCATGGCCCAAATTTACTTTTAAAGGATATTTTAACTTTAGGTGAATTATTAAGATAATTTAAGAGGAGATAAATTGGAAAGATTATTGTTGACATGGTCACATTTGTTGTTTGGGCCGGCCTAAAATTCACCATGCATCCCCGGCTAGTCTCAAATTCATGACAGTCCTGCTCAACCTCCTGGGGGATGAAATTACAGGTGTGTAGATACCATGCCAGGTATACATAAAATCAAATAGGTGATTTTTTTTTAACTTTTATGTCTATAGCTTAAATCCTTTGGCAATAAGAAAATAATATTACATGTGTCCCTGTTTCTACTTGACACATGGTAGGCAGTCAATTTTACAGATTAATTCATGCGGCAAAATATCTCCTTTTCTTGTAGGAAATATCAAAATGGTTTTGGAAAAGAGACTGTTGTATGGAAGGTTGCAGTAAGAAGCAACTTCTTCTGACTGAGTAGCAACACATTGGGAGGAGATCCCTGACTTTACTTGCCAGAGTTATTCTGTAGGTCAGCAGCTGTCTGTGAGCAAGCTTTGTAGAGAATTTTCATAAAAATGTTAATTCAGAAGTTTAAAGGAATTACAAATGATGATTAAATGAAGAAAATAGCTTGATAAAATAGTATGAGATATAATTTAATTCTATTTAGTGACTTTCTTTACTACCATTATATGAAAGTTAGAGGTAGAAATTATATTTATCTACTTGATATTTGGAACCAGCTTTTCCTTTATTAAGTATGTGCTTATTGATATAAGATTAAAATTGTTTTGTCATAGTTTCTTGCACAATTTTTATGTCTTCTTATAGCTGAAAATTAAAATTTCATCTTCTGAACATCCAGTTAAAATTAGTATTAACAGTTTCAGCATTACATGAAAACTTTTCTTTTACTATACCTCCAATTTCCCTTCCCCTTCCTACTGGTATTTCTGCACAGATCCCCCAGTGGTGCGTATACTTTAATCACCAACCAGGATCTTAAATAAAATTTTATATCTACAGTTTTCACTTAAATTAGTTAAAAATTAAGTGTTATGACAGTATATTAATGTTGTTATTTATATGTGCTTAATGCTCTACATTTTTTTTATATGAGTCCCGTTTTACCTAGTGTTCTCTCACTTGGACTCTGTCTCTCAGTGTGCGGTATTCTTTTCTGTCGTTTGATAGTCTACACACTGTTCTTATGTTTTTTAAAATTAAATTTAAATTTAATTTAAAATGTTTTTTCTGCAAATACCTGAATTTCTCTTGTATTTTTTTATGAGATTGTTGTGGGTGTAGATTTCCTGAATGACGCCTTTTTCTCCAGCACTTGAATATGTTATCCTGTGACCTCTTGCCATCATGGTTCTTAATGATGAATTAGGTATTATTTTATTATAACCTCAGTACAGAATGTGCCATTTTGATCATACTGTTTCCAGAATGTTCTTTAACCTTGGCTATTCTCAGTTTCAATCATTACTTGACATGTTAAGTCTTACCAGATTTTGAAGCATTGTGAAATTTAGCTAATTCTGCATTAGTCAGGCAACATAGACATGTGAGTTTTTAATTTTCATTAAACTTGGGAAATTCTCTATCATTAAGCCAAAGATATTTTTCTACTGACCTCATTCTCTTATGGTCCTCCATTAAGCAAATGTGATTAATCTTAATGAAGTGTATCTTATTGTTAGCGGGTTATAGATGGATCTAAGATAGCTTATTTTTGACGTTTTATTTTTTATTTTTAAATTTTCTATTTTATAAAATGACTAACATCACTTAAGAGATCCTCAAGTTTGTTTTTTTCCTGTGTGTTCAGATACTCAGATATACTATTTAATTTTTTAGTCTTTCTTTTCTTCTTTCTTTCCTTCTTCATTCCTTCCTTTCTTTCCTTCTTTCCTTCCTTCCTTCCTTTCCTTTCCTTTCCTTTCCTTTCCTTTCCTTTCCTTTCCTTTCCTTTCCTTTCCTTATTTCTTTCTTTCTCTTATAAGAATAGTTCTTACACTGTAGCCCAGTCTGGTCTCAAATTTCTGGTAATCCTCTTTCTTACCTTGGCCTACCCAGTTTTGGAGTTTTTACTTTTCAATTTCAAAAGTTTTGTTTGTTTTGGGAGAAATGTAAAGATTAGGTTCACACCCTGTGATTTGTGCATGGAAATCATACATTCTACCACATAGAGTTGAATTTGTGCCCCTCAGTTTGCTTTCTTTGTTATGTCACCATCTTAACTTTTTTCTTAAAATGCATATGACTTTTATCACATTTCCTTTTAGTTCTTTGTATATATGTTAATTCTTTGTACATATTTAAACTAATTGGTTTAATGTATTGTCCAAGAAAATTCAAAATCTATACTTCATTAAAGGCAAATTTTAGTGTCTCATATTTTCTTATTGATTTACTCTCAAGTGCTGAAAACTACTAATATTAATAATATAACTTAATAGTTTGGGAAGTTCAATTCTACCTTCCTAGCTTTCTTTCTAGGATGATGTATTATTGTTTGTCTTTTTCTCATTTCGGTTCTTTATATAAAAATCTAAAATAAGTGTATACTTGACCATACACCTCTTTGCTTGCTTTGCTGTGGTACAGTTAATGATTAAAATAAATCTCCCTTAAATTTCTAGAACTTCACTTTTGTGAAGACCCAAAAATGTGAGCCTGTTTTCATGTTGACAAAAGGTCAGAGAATTCAAACTTGCCTCTAGTTCCTTCAAGGTTATTGTGCTTCTACCCAAAAAATCACGTCCCACCTAGTTGTTGATCAGAGGGTTCTGCTCTCTCAAGGCTGTTGTCAACAGGTGTGGCTAATTACCAGACCTTGTACTCAAGGAATAGAGGAGTAGATCTGTTCCTACCTCAAACAAAAGTCTAAGGATCCAACTAAGTTCCAGTTCTCTTTATGGAGATAACTTTGGATTCCACTCAGGGAGTGATTTGCCTACAGAACGTTCTGGTCTAAGGTGTGAGTGAGTGTGACTTGGTGACTTTGTTCTAGCAACAGAATGTTTAACTATGAATGTAGCCCACAGCTTTCAATTGGTATGTTCATTTCCTTGTATCATGTTAATGCAGTCTTTTATCTTACTCCTACCCTTTGGGGTCAGGGTATTTTATGCAGTTGGAAGTTTACATGACAAATTTTCAGTACTCAGGGGAATTCCCTCCTGATACTACACTATATGTTTCTCCATTTTATTATTTTCATTCGTGTCTTTATATTCTTTCTCATATTTCTAATCCCTATGCCTTTACCCTGTTGAGAGGTATTTTGTTGAGGCTGGTCCTCAACTATAAATATACAGTTTGCTGTCAATGGCTATTTAATGGCACAATTCCAGTACTGACAAAGATGTTTCACAACTCTCCTGTAACTTTCACTCCTTGCTAGCATAGGGCCACCTATTAGGCAAAGGCAATGGCTTTGAATCGCTACTATCCTTTCTTGAGTATGAATACATCAAGCCTTATGTATAATTATGGCTTCCTAAATCCACAAATTTTAATTCTACATTAGGTGTTTGCATATTGTTCATCATGTTCTGATATCAATTGATTGAAGCCATGACACTTAAACAATTGTCACTAATTATGCTACATAAATTGCTCAAGAGAAAAATCTTCTTGCATTGTTTCAGCTCTAAGTAAGACCAAACAAAAGCATCCTTTATAAATAAGATTCCCGTGAAACACTAAACCACACACACACAAAAAAAAAAAAAGAAAAAAGAAAAAAAAAACTATCACTGGGTTTTCAAGGAGCCTTCATGTGTCTACACAAGGCTCTCTGAATATATGTTATGACTGTATAGTTTGATGTCCTTGTGGGACTCGTAACAGTAGGAGTCGGGTGTGTCTCTGGTTCTTTTGCCTTCTCTTGGGTCTTGTTTTCTCCAACTGGTTTGCCTTGTCCAGCTTTGATATGATGGTTTGTGCCTAGTCTTATTTTAGTTTGCTATGTTATGTTCGCTTGATGACCCTGGTGTGCCTGCTCTTTTCTGAAAGGAAACAGAGGAGTGGATCTAGAAGAAAGGGGATGTGTGTGTATATGTTGTGACGGGAAGGAGTGGAGGGAGGGAAAACTGTAGTCAGAATGTATTGTATGAGAAAAGAAGAAAGAAAGGAAGGGAGAGAGGGAGGAAGGAAGGAAGGAAAGAAGGAAGGAGGGAAGGAAGGAAGGAAAGAAGGAAGGAAGGAAGAAAGAAAGGAAGGAAGGAAGGAAGGAAGGAAGGAAGGAAGGAAGGAAGGAACGAAAACTGAAAGGGAAGGGAGGGGTCTGCAGCCCTATTTCAATCCTTTTAGGGAGTTGTTTCTCACCATAAAATCAGGTTGTTGGATTTAGTGATGCCAGACATCTTTGAAAATGTCCATAAAGCACTTGAGAAAACCACTTCCTGCCTGTTCCACTGGCGTGTGTACTTTTTCTTAAAGCAATGAACTTTCTCACAAAATTTCAAGTCATGAATATTTTCTGATTAGTCTTTTGTTTGTGTTCTCGTTATTTTTATTGAGGATAATGGGCTTGGAG
This sequence comes from Ondatra zibethicus, assembly GCA_004026605.1. Taxonomy (NCBI): domain Eukaryota; kingdom Metazoa; phylum Chordata; class Mammalia; order Rodentia; family Cricetidae; genus Ondatra; species Ondatra zibethicus. Next base: position 23,942 of record PVIU01015692.1, read on the forward strand.
AACATTACTACCCTGTAATGTAGGCCTAGATAAGTTTTAGGCTCTGTGACAACCATTTACATTTTCAGCCTGAGTTGAAAATTCACATCAATTGCTCAAATTGGCTTTTGACCTGTACACCTTATTACTAACTTCCTATTTTCAACAAGATTTAGGCTTAAACATCTCACACTCACTGTGAGTTCTTTCCTTAAACACTATCTCAAGTAATTTTCTTTTCACCACAAATGTATTTAATAAAAAATCCCCATACTATTTAATCTTAAAAGTTAGTGCCCTCTATCTCAAAACTGCCAAGGGAAAAAAATGATCCCATCAGATTCTGAAGTCAAATCTTAAACAACAATGGGCTATATCATTATTTACCTTCACAAGAAGCCATGAAAACAAACTAAACAGTACTGAGGTAAAAGTCCAGAGCTCCAGCAGATTCCTGCAGCCTGTATATATTAGTTACTTTATGTTGCTGTGATAAAATGTCATGACCAAGAGAACTAAGAGGAGGGGTTCATTTTGGATTATTATTCGAGAGTGTTAACATGCTTAATGTTGGAGAGAGCATGGTAGCATGTAGCCCAAGTAGGAAGCTGAGAAATCATATCTTCAAACACAAGCATATGGTAGGAAGAGTAAACTGGAAACGTGGTGAGACTCTAAATTCTGGAGCCTTCACACAGTGAAGAACTTCTTCCATCAAGCTGTGACTCTTCCTAAACTCCACAAATAACAATATCAACTGGGGACCAAGTGTTTAATAACCTGTGGTTGTGAGGAAAAGATCATGCGGATCACTCACTTGATGTTGGGTCAAGTTTGGTACAATAGACTGGACAAATCCAAAACTGCTGGTCAATCCCACAAAAAGCCCATCAACCTTTAATGAATTCTAGCTAACCTCAGCATCTGTCTTACTTTCTTTTCCTGCTGCTATGAAAAAAAAAAATCTGTCAAAGCATTTTTAATGCATATGGGTTTATTTTGTCTCATAGTTAAAAGTTACAGTCTGCTATAGCAGGAAATCATAGTGGCAGGAGTTTGACAGACCTGGTGAAATCACATCCACAATCAGCAACAGAGAGGAATGTTAGACAAGTACTATTACTGAGCTGTTTTTCTCCCTCTATACAGCTGGAGAGTTCTTTCTCAGTGAATATTCTTGCCCACAATTAAGGTAAATCACCCAACACCAATTAACATAATCAAGATAAAATCTGCTTATGTGAAACTAGAGTCAGAAAGTACCATGTGAACATATTTCTGGCTACTACAAGAACAGAGGGAACATCAGGAATAGGTCCAGCCTCCAGTGGACCTGAAAGCACCATGCAACCTAGCCTCAAGTCTCAATGACCTCAAACATTACTATAGAGGCATAATTGTGCTTCCAGTATGCCCATAGTCCACTGAAAGACTGGGTCACAGACACAAGTAGCCTCTATTATCAGTGTACGTGTGGGATTTTGAAATCTGAAGTTCCCAATGTTACTGAAAGAGAATGAATTAATATTGCTATAATCCTGGAGGTTACTTCAAGTCTGTGACTCAAACCACAGTCCAAAAAAGTGCACAGACTTCAGAGAGTCTCAGCTTGGTACCATATCCCTTACCAGTTCAAATAATTCAAGAGTCAACACAGGTTGTAAATTTATCTGGTAGCCTTGGTGCTTTGTGCAAACATTTAAAGACCATGGATGCCATCCCAGACCACTATACCCAGCAAAACTTTCAATCACCATAAAAGGACAAAACAAAATATTCCAAGACAGAACCATATATAAGCAACACCTAGCCATAAACTCAGCCATACACAAAGTACTAGAAGGAAAACTCCAACAAAAGGAAGTTAGCTGCATCCACAAAAACAGCAGCAATTCCCAAAGAATGGAAACACACACACACAATAACATTGCCACCAACAAAAACTATCATAACAGGAAATAGCAATCCCTGGTCATTAATATCCTTTCATATAAATGGACTCAACTCACCTATAAAAAAACATAGGCTAAGAGATTGGATACAAAAACAGAATCCATCCTTCTAATGCATACAAAAAACACACCTCGACCTCAAAGATTTCTAATGAAATATAGCTAAGAAAAAAAACTGGTATACCTATCTTAATATATAACAAAATAGAATTTAAACTAAAATCAATCAAAAAAGACAAAGAAGGACATTTCATATTAGTCACAGGAAATCAATCCATAAAGAGGAAATCTCACTACTGAACGTCTATGCCACAAATACAAGGGTAATGTCATATGTAAAAGAAACACTACTAAAGCATAAATCACACATTAAACGACATACACTAATAGTGGGAGACTTCCACTCTCTACTTTCACTACTGGACAGGTCTATCAGATGGAAAATTAACAGTGAAACTAACAGATGTTAGGAATTAAATAGACTTAACAGACATCTATAGGATATTATATCCAAACATAAAGAAATACACCTTCTTCTCAGCAATTCATGGAACCTTCTCAAAACATGACTGAATACTAGGCAACAAAGCAAACCACAAGAGATACAAAACAATTAGAATTACCTGATGTGTTTTATTGGATAAACATGGCAAAAAATTAGAATTCAACAGCAACACTAATTTCAGAAAACACACAAGCACATGGACATTTTAAACAATGTTCACCTGAATCATCAAGAGGTAAAGGAAGAAATATAGGAAGAAATTAAAGACTCCCTAAAATTCAATGAAAATGACCACACAACATACCCAAATTTATGGGACACAATGAAAGCAGTGTTAAGAGGAAAGTTCACAACACTAAATGCCTACATGAGTTAACAGAACACCTGAAAACTGTAGGACAAAAGGAAGCAAACTCACCCAGGAGATGGCAGAAAATAATCAAACTGAGAGCTGAAATCAACAAAATAGAGACAAAGAAAACAATACAAAGAATCAATGACACAAATAATTGGTTCTTTGAGAAATTCAACAAAATATACAAACCTTTATCCGAACTAACCAAAAGGCAGAGAGAGACTATCCAAATTTAAAAAAAAATTAGAAATGAAAAAGAGGATATAATAGCAGACACAGAAAGAGTCATTAAGTCAAAATTATTATTTTGTGTTCAAAAAATTGGAAAATTGAAAGGAAATGGACAACTTTCTGGATAAATATCACTTACCAAAATTAAATCAAGATCAGATAAGCAAATTAAATAGACCTACAACTGCTAACAAAATAGAAACAGTCTTCAAACGTCACCCAATCAAAAAGGCTCATGGCCACATGGTTTCAGTGCAGAATTCTACAAGATTTTCAAAGAAGAGCTAATACTAATACTCCTCAATTTTTCTACATAATAGAAACAAAAGGATCATTGCCAAACTTTTTTTATGAAGCTACAATTATGCCAATAACCAAATCACACAAGACATTACTAAGAAAGAAAATTACAGACTTATCTCACTCATGAACATTGATGCAAAGATATTCAGTAAAATACTGGCAAACCAAATCCAAGAACACATCAGAAAAATTTTCTAGCATGATCAAGTTAGTCTTATCCCAGAGATGTAGGGATGAATCAACATATGAAAATCTGTTAATGTAATCCATCATATAAACAAACTGAAAGAAAACAGTTACACATGATCATCTCATTAGATGCTGAAAAGCCTTCAACAAAATTCAACATCCCTTCATGATAAAGGTCTTGAAGAGAGCAGCCATACAAGGAACATACCTAAATATAATAAAGTCAACATCAAACTAAATGGAGAGAACCTCAAACCCATCCTGAAAGACCTGGATAAATCCAGACACCTCTAGCAGGAAAAATAGAGCAAAAAACCTAGCAGGAAGAGAAGAGCCAAAAATCTAGGTTAGCTGGTTCAGTGGCTCTGTTCCAGAAACTAGCTGACCATAAAGTTAGATTATAATCTTGAGAATAATGTTGAGAAACAGGGAGTTACCCCCTTGTGATTATCACTGGTATTTTCAGAATTTTCCAATGACACCCTCCCTACCCTTTGGGTTGGGGTTTCTTCCCCTAAATACCCCCTCTTCCAGCTACTTGGGGTCAAACTCCTCTACCCCTGCATGGGAAATGAGTTTCAGCCCCAGCACGCTGGTTCCTGTCAATAAACCTCGGGTGATTGCAGCAAGGACGGTCTCTCCTGAGTTCTTGGAGGGTTGTCTTATCCCGAGACTTGAGTGAGAGTCTCCCCACTTTGGGGAGTCTTTCATTTGGGGGTTCATCCAGGATTGGTGACCACCCTCGTCTCTGAAGGCCCACTTGGAGGTGAGACAGTGTCTGTGTGTTTGTGTTTCTGTGCTGGCTGAATTCAGGTTCTGTATTTTCTGTTTTGCAGTCACTCGCGTCTTGGGAGGAGACGGAGAGAGTGATCAGCAGACATGCTAGGAAAGCTATTGTTTTTCAGGAAGGATTGGGATCCCATCCCGATCAACAACCATACATTACTGTATGGCAAGATTTGGTCAAGGATCCCCAAAATGGGTTAAGCCCTGGGTGCATGGACAGAAGCTGGGCTCCTGAGCCCTGACTCTCCAAGTGTCGGAGCGCTAACCAAAACCTGTAGCTCCAAGGCCTGAGAGTTCACCTGAGAACCAACCTTCAGCTCCTCCCAAAATCTATCCTAAGATTGAGGAGCCACCTGAATGGCCAATCCCTCCACCACCCACTTACCTGCTGCTCCAGATGCCTGATCCTGGTGCTAGTGGTGGCACGGGGGAGGGGGCTGCGACAGGCACACAAATTCAGCTCAGAGCCCAGCACAGGGTCCCAGAGGACCAGATTCAACAATGGCATTGCCTCAGCGTGTCTATGGGCCTCCGGTGGACCCACCCCACCTCCAACCCCTCCAGTATTGGCCATTTTCCTCTGCTGATCTTTACAACAGGAAAGCTTATCACCCTTCCTTTTCAGAGAATCCTGCCAGCCTGACAGGATTGGTGGACTCTTTAATGTTTTCCCACCAACCCACCTGGGATGACTGTCAGCAGCTTTTACAGGTCCTCTTAACTACTGAAGAGTAAGAGAGGAGCAAATGGGGCACCAACCAATCTTCTGAATGAAATAGATGCTGGGTTTCCCCTTAACCAACCTGATTGGGACTTCAATATGGCAGCAGGTAGGGAGTGGCTGATGGTCTATCACCGACTCTAATGCAGGTCTCAGAGGGGGCTGCAAGATGCCTCACTAATTTGACCAAGGTGAGGGAGGTTCTTCAGGGGCTGGTTTAACCACGATCTGTGTTTCTTGAACATTTAATGGAGGCTTACAAGCATTATACTCCCTTTGACCCAGCCTCTGAAGGTCAGCAAGCAGCAGTAGCTATGGCCTTCATAGGACAGTCAGCATCAGATATTAAGAAAAAGTTACAGTGGTTAGAAGGGTTGCAGGATTATACCTTGCAGGATTTGGTTAAGGAAGCAGAGAAAGTGTTTCATAAGCGAGAGATGGAGGAAGAGAAGAGAGAGAGAGAGAGAGAGAGAGAGAGAGAGAGAGAGAGAGAAGCAGGAGGCAGAGGAAAGAGAGGACCAGAGGGATCGTAGACAAGAGAGAAATTTGACTAGAATTTTGGCCACAGTGGTAGGAGAGAAAGGGAAGACAGGACCTAGACAGATAGGGAGCCTGGGCAACAGAAGACCAAAGATGAGTGAAGACAGACAGAGGCACTCCTTGGACAAAGACCAATGTGGTTATTGCAAACAAAAAGGACATTGGGCAAGAGAATGCTGAAAGAAGAAAGGTCTCTAAGGTACTGGCCCTTTAAGAAGATGATTAGAGAGGATAGGGCTCAGACCCCTCCCCAAGCCTAGAGTAACCCTGACTGTGGAGGGGATCCCTATGGATTTTCTAGTGGACACAGGGGCTGAGCACTCTGTTGAAACAACCATTGGGGAAGCTAAAGAATATAAAGACTATAGCAATTGGAGCAACTGGACAGAAACAGTATCCATGGACCACCTTACGAACTGTAGATTTGGGGAGAGGACAAGTGACTAATTCTTTCCTGGTTATCCCTGAGTGTCCCATGCCTTTATTAGAAAGAGACTTGTAAACAAAGTTGAAGGCCCAGATCAGGTTTACTCGAACCCAGCTGGAGATGATCAAAGCCTTTTGTTGACCGAACGAGTGACCTTTGCTCCCCCTGATATCCTCAATCCCACTATCCTACTGCCTGAGACTAATGACTCTTCACCTACTCATCACTGTGCTGACATTTTGGCAGAAGAAGCTGGTACCCAAAATGATCTAAAGGATCAGCCTTGGCCTGGGAGTCCAAGCTGGTATACAGATGGCAGCAATTTCACGGTTGATGGTAAGGAGAAGGTGGGGAAAGCAATGGTGGATGGGAAGCAAGTGATCTGGGCCAGTAGCTTCCCTGAAGGGACGTCGGCCCAGAAAGCCGAGCTTGTGGCTTTGATACAAGCTCTGTGAATGACAGAGGGGAAGTCTATCAACATCTACACTGACAGCAGGTATGCTTTTGCCACTGCCCATATACATGGAGCAATATACAAATAAAGAGGACTGTTGACATCTGCAGCAAAAGACATAAAAAATTAAGAAGAAATTTTGAGCCTCCTCAAGGCCATACATTTGCCAAAGAAGGTAGTCATCATACATTGTCCAGTACACCAAAATGCTCAAGATGCTGTGGCTAAAGGAAATCAGATGACTGAGAAGCTTTTCCTACCAGGACTGAGACTGCCAATGGTGGTGGCTAAGAAGATTATGGGAGAAATCTTCCCAAGGTTTGGGATACCCAAGATAATCGGGTCTGATAATAGACCTGCCTTTGTTTCCCAGGTAAGTCAGGGACTGGCTACCCAACTGGGGATCAATTGAAAATTACATTGTGCTTACTGACCCCATAGCTCAGGTCAGATAGAAAGGATGAATAGAACCCTAAAAGAGACCCTGACAAAATTGACCTTAGTGATCGGCGGGGATGACTGGACAGCCCTCCTTCCCTTTTCCCCATTGTGGGTTCAAAACACCCCAGGGCGACTAAAACTCACCCATTATGAGATCCTATGTGGGGGACCACCACCGCTCAATGAATCAGGTGAATTGCATAATTCTGACGCTATTCTTTCTAGACCTTTATTTGCCTGTTTAAAGGCCCTTGAAGTGGTGAGACAGCAGATCTGGGAACAACTGAAAGAAGTATATAAGGCTGAAGACTCACACATGCCACATCAGTTCCAAGTAGGGGATGCCATTTTTGTCTGGTGGCATCGAGTCGGGAATTTTGAGCCTCATTGGAAAGGGCCATACTTGGTACTCTTGATGAATTGCAGTATCCGGGGCTTTTAACAACACCACCAGTCAGGATGTGTTTGGGGAACTTATCATAGGCTGACTCTTACTGAGGTTACAGGTGTAAGGACATGCCTGAGAAATCCACCGGCTGCCTACAAATGTTTGTGTAATGAGATTCTTAAGAGCCCTAAGACTCCTGACACCAGGTACTTGATTCCTGGTTTAGATGAATGGTGGGCTTGCAGTACAGGCCTGACACCTTGCATGTCAACATCAGTTTTTAATGACACCAAAGATTACTGTGTGCTTGTACAACTGCTACCTAGGGTCTTCTATCATCCAGCTAACACACTTGAAGATGAGTTTGACAAGTGCCCAACTTGCTCTTGACGAGAACCTATTTCTCTGAAACTAACAGTAATCCTAGGCCTCAGGGTAGCTGCCAGTGTTGGGACAGGTACCACTGCCCTAATACAGGCCCCTCAGTACTTTTATGAATTAAGAATAGCCATGGATGAAGATTTGAGAGCTCTAGAACAATCTATTTCCAAACTCGAAGAGTCATTGACTTCTCTCTCAGAAGTGGTCTTACAGAATAGAAGGGGATAAGATTTGTTATTCTTAAAAAATGGAGAATTATGCATTGCTCTCAGAGAAGAATGTTGTTTCTATGTGAACAATCCAGGAGTAATTAAAGACTCCATGAGTAAACTTAGAGAAAGGTTAGACAAAAGATAAAGAGACAGAGAAGTGTGTCAAGGATGTTTTGAGAGCTGGTTTAATAGATCTCCTTGGATGACTACTCTAATATCTTCCCTTGTGGGACCATTCCTAATTTTGCTTCTGCTACATGTATAGGAAATAAGCTAATTACCTTCATTAGAGAAAAAATAAGTGCTGTTCAGATTTTGATGTTATACCACTAGTATAGCACTTTACAAGGTCAAGAAGATACTGAAATCTAGTTCTATGATTAGAACTACATACTAGAAGAAGTGGGGAGATGAAAGACTCGGATATATTCAGACCTCTCAAGCAGGAAAAATAGTGCCAAAAATCTAGCAGGAAGAGAAGAGCCAAAAATCTAGGTTAGCCGGTTCAGTAGCTCTGTTCCAGGAACTAGCTGACCACAAAGTTAGATTACAATCTTGAGAATAATGTTGAGAAACGGGGAGTTACCCCCTTGTGATTATCACTGGCATTTTTGGAATTTTCCAATGATCACTGGTATTTTCAGAATTTTCCAATGACACCCTTCCTACCCCCTTTGGGTTGTGATTTCTTCCCCTAAATAACCCCTTTCCCAGCTACTTGGGGTTGAACTTCTCTACCCCTGCATGGGAAATAAGTTTTGGCCCCAGTGCGCTGGTCCCTGTCAATAAACCTCATGTGATTGCAGCAAGGACAGTCTCTCATGTTCTTGGAGGGTTGTCTTATCCCAAGACTTGAGTGAGAGTCTCCCCACTCCAGGGGTCTTTCAATCCCACTGAAATTAAGAACTTGACAAGGTTGTCTCCTTGCTCCATTTCTTTTCAATATAGTACTTGAGGTTCTAACCAGAGCAATAAGACAGCAAAAGGAGATCAAAGAGATACAAATCAGAAAAGAAGAAGTCAAACTCTCCTTATTTGCTAATGATATGATAGTTTACATGAGTGACCCCAAAAAATTCTACCAAGGAACTTCTACAACTCATAAACACCTTCAGTAATGTAGCAGGACACAAGATTATCTCAAAAAATTCAGTAGCCCTCCTTTACCCAGCTAATAAACAGGCAGAGAAAGAAATCAAAGAAACACCACCCTTCACAGTAGCCAAATGACATAAAATAACTTAAAATAACTCTGAGGAAACATGTGAAAGACCTGTATGACAAGAATTTTAAATCTTTGGAGAAAAAATTTGAAGAAGACACCAGAAAATGGAAAGATCTCCCATGCTCTTGGGTAGGTACAATTAACATAGTTAAAAGGACAGTCTTATCAAAAGCAATCTATGGATTCAATGAGATGTCCATCAAAATCCCAGCAAAATTCTTCTCTGACCTCGAAAGAATAGCATTCAACTTCATATGGAAGGGCAAAAAACCCAGCATAGCCTAAACAATCCTGTATAATAAAGTAACTTCTGGAGGCATCATAATCCCTCACTTTAAACTCTACTATATCTATCACCATGCACAAAACACAAGTCCAAATGGATCAGAGATCTCAACATAAAACTGACCACACTGAACCTCATAGAAGAGAAAGTGGGAAGTACACTTGAATGCACTGGCATAGGAGCCTACTTCCTAAATATAACCCCAGTAGCACAGACACTGAGAGAAAAAAATTAATGCATGGTACCTCCTGAAACTAAGAAGCTTCTGTAAAGCAATATATATGGTCAATAAGACAAAACAGCAGCCTACAGACTGGGAAAAGATCTTCACCAGTCCCACATCCAACAGGGGGCTGATCTCTAAAATATACAAATAACTCAAGAAATTGATCTTCAACAGAACAGATAATCCAATAAAAAAGGGGGTGCAGACCTAAACATAGAACTCTCAACAGAGGTATCTAAAATGGCTAAAAGACTCTTAAGGAAATGTTCAACATCCTTAGCTATCAGAGAAATGCAAACCAAAACAACTCTGAGATTCCATCATACCAATAAGAATGGCCAAAATCAAAAACACTGACAAAAACTTATGCTGGTAAGGATGTGGGGAAAAGGGAATACTCCTCCATTGTTGGTGGGAGTACAAACTGATACAGCTGCTTTTAGTATCACTATGGCAATTTCTCAGAAAACTAGGAAACAACCTACCTCAAGACCCAGCAGTCCCACTTTTGGGTATATATCCAAAGGATTCTCAATTACACCACAAGGACATGTGCTCAACTATGTTCCTAGCCAGAACTTGGAAACAACTTGAATGTCCCTCCACTGAAGAATGGATAATGAAAATGTGGTACATTTACACAATGGAATAATACACAGCAGAAAAAAAAATACGTTGTGAAAATTTTGGGCATATGGATGTGTCTAGAAAACATCATACTGAGTAAGGTAACCCAGACCTAGAAAGACAAATATATGTACTCACTCATAAGTAGCTTTTAAACATAAAGAAAAGAAAAAAATCAGCCTACATTTACAATCCCAGAGTACCTAGACAACAAAGAGGGCCTTAAGAGATACATGAATGGATTTCATCTACATGGCAAGTAGTGAAAGACAAGATCTCCTGAGTAAATTCAGAGCATGGGGAGCATGTGAGAGGGTAGGTAGAAGGGTAGGGGAGAGAAAGGGAAAGAAGCAGAAAAAATATATAGCTCAATAAAAACAATTAAGAAAGAAAATAATTGACAATCATTGTAGATAAAAAGGCAGATGTCTTAATTAAAGAAAAATTTCTAAAACATCCTTTTTTCCATATTCTTTTATTTTTTTTCATTCAAAAAAATTTACATTTCTTCCCCTTCTCCCAGTCCCCTCCCGCTCCCCCCCAACTCTCCTCCCTCCCCTTGCTTCCTTAAAAGAGGTCATGGTACCCTGCCCTGTGGGAAGTCCAAGGCCCTCCGGCTCCATCCTGTCCTAGGAAGGTGTGCATCCAAATAGACTAGGTTCCCAAAAAGATAATACATGCAGAAGAGATAGGTCCTAGTGTCATTATTGATGGCTTCTCAGTCTGCCCCCATTGGCAGCCACATTCAGAGAGTCCGGTTTGATCATCTGCTCGTTCAGTCCCAGTCCAGCTGGATTTGGTGAGCTCCCATTAGATCGGGCACACTGCCTCAGTGGGTGGACCAGCCCCTCATGGTCCTAACTTCCTTGCTCATCTTCTCCCACCTTTAAGACATCCTTTAAAAGGAAAAAAGTAATCTTTAGTTAACATCAAAATATTGATGAAAAATCAGGAAAACTGAAACATATGAGAGTAAAACAAAAATATTTCACATGAGAAAATCATAAATAAAATAAACACATTAAGAAAACATCATTGACTTGCAAGACCATTAAAGAAGTAGATAGTACCAAATTCTTGGACATAGGAAAAAGCTCATATAAAATTATATGTATAAACATGCAAAAATTAAGAAGTATGAGATATTTACAAGTGTGGTGTATGTCCAAAAGACCAAACATACAAATTCATGATGTACAAGAGGAACAAAATTAAAAATCAAATGTAATAGGCATGCTCTTTAATGAAATTATAGCAGAAAATATGTCAAACTTAGAGAAAGACAACCAATCATAAGATGTATATAGAATTCTAAACAGATATGGCCAGAGAAGAATTTCCCCATGAAATATCATAGCCAGGATGTCAGATAAATACAGGAAATAAATTATCCTAAAAGCACCATGAGAAACATGTCAACTCTATACAAAGTCAGAAGTAAAATAATTAACTCAGAATTTTAATCAAGAAACTTAAAAGCCCAAAGAGTTTAGGATGAATTATTTTTAAAATCTGAAAGTATACAACTATGAAACAAGAAACCCAGTAACCTTATTTTCTGAAACAGATGGAGAGTAGTGGTATTTCAAGACCAAGGCAAATTAAAGCAATTCATGAGGATCAGATCTTAAATAGGTCCCTTATAAGCAATGAGATCAAGAGTGTACAGATTCATTACTGAATTCTATCAAACTCTCAGGAAAGATCTCATGCCAGTTGCACCTGACATATTCCATAAAATAGAATAGAAAACAAAGGACAACTACCAAATTTATTCTATGAAAACAATATTATGACCAATTCCTTTGGTAAACATTGGTGCAAATGTTATCAATAAAATCCATGCAATCCAAGTTCAAGAACACATTAAGATGATCATACATTATGATAGAGCTGACTATATCCTAAAAAAGAAGTATTGGTTTAATATATTTAAACTAATAAATATAATTCAACATATAATCATACTAAGGGGTAGAAGTCAAATAATTATCATAATTAAGGTCAAAATATTTCCTCAAATATTAGGAACAAGGCAAGAATGCCCATTCTCCATTCTCATATTCACCATATTGCTCAAAATCTTAGCAATAATACTGGGATTATTTTTAAATACCAAGGGGATGAAATTAGGAAAGAAAGAACCAAACTATCCTTAATTTCAGGTGACATTATGCACACATAAGAGATCATATGGAAACAGTGGCCATGCTTGCTAGAAGAGCAGTTACTCTGCTTGGAGACCTTCTCTGCTCTTTGTTTTTCTAGCAGACCCAATCCTTCAGACTCACCCCTGCAAAAGCACAGGAGCTATAGCCTCTTTTTCCCCTGCAATGCCTCCTGTGGATCCTACAGACATCCCCTCCAGACTATCTCCTCCTGACCTCCCAGGTATCAGCACCTAGACCTATAATCATCCTTTTTTTTTTTGTTGTTGTTGTTCTTTTTGTTTCTTGTTTGTTTTGTTTTGTTTTTCAAGATAGGGTTTCTCTGCAGCTTTGGAGCCTGTCCTGGAGCTAGCTCTTGTAAACCAGGTTGTCCTCAAACTCACAGAGATTCATCTGACTCTGCCTCCCGAGTGCTGGGATCAAAGGCATGCACTACGACCACCCTGCCCTGTAATCACTCTAAACACAGATATCTAGATGCCTGAATTAAAACACAATAAATAGCTGCCAGTGGTGGACCAACCTTACTCCATTTTAAAATTGGAAGTCATCTTATTAGAAGGTCAAAACAAGTTCATTCCTGCTTTCTGTAAAATTTGATATGAGCGAGTATTAACCCATCTTCTGGACTTTGGTATGTTCCACATCCTATATATATCCTATAGGCTGACCTCCATCCTGATAATATGCTCCTGCAAATAATTTTGAGATGTGCAACCAAGTTTTTATATACTAAAACTTCTCTGTAAACCCCCAACCCTTGAAAATTCCCTAGTCTTCAGCTTTCTGAGCTACATTAAAAACTCTTGGGTGTGGGCCATCACCTATACTATTTATTTTTCCACCATAATATTTTTATTGATTGTTTGGAAACTTCACTTCATGAATCCTGATCACACTCCCTACCCAGTTTTCTCTGCTCCATTCCTGACCCATGTGATCCCCCCACCAAAAAAGAAGTAAAGAAAGAAAAAAAGTCCAATTTGTTTGAGTGTTCTAGATATTGAATGGCACATGTACAAACAGGAGCATGGTCACCAGCCTCTTAAAGAAAACTGAGTCCATCCCCATCGTTATCCCCACCAGAAGATCTCAACTGCAAAGAGCTACACTTCAACATTCTCATCACAGTTTTTAGGAGTTCTCTTTGATGATTTCCTGTGTAATTGTTACTTTGGTACCTGGTAGGGAGGAAAGTGAAAGTAGGGTTGTCACGGAAGCATTGCAGAACCCTCTTCTTCAGCTGTGAGTATGTAGTCATTGATGCCACTGCAAAGGTAGCTTTAAATTGTGATTTAGTGGGATAGCTCCATCTGACAGAAAATAAAGCATGCAAAATTTGATCAAAGAATTTAGGTAATGATCTTTACTTTTGTTGAATGTGATTAACATAGGAACAATATGTCTCCACTAAAGCCAATGTCTTCCAAAAGGCCTGAATGTTACAATGTTGCTGAAGCACAAGAAGACCTTAAAACCAATTATATGAAGATGATTGAAGTCCTTAAAGAGAAAATTAATAAATCCCTTAAAGAAAGCCAGGACAACAGAAACAAAAAAAAATTGACCAAATGAGTAAATCCTTTAAAGAAAGCCAACAAAAAACCTAATATAGATCCAGAAAGGTTAGATAAAAAAAGAGTGCTCTAGAAGGGATAAATCTACCAGGAAAGGGGGAATAGATTAGATGATTATCTCGGGTAGACTGTTGGCCTGTGGGTACCAGAGTGGGAAAGATTAGTTTGAGAGCTGTAATGGAATGTGGGAAGAGAATGTGGGGAGCGAATGTGGGAAAAGAAGTCTGGAATTGGTTGTCATTTTAGGGGTAATGAGGGCAATGTGGAACCTAATATAGTGAAAACTTCCTGGAATATGAAGGTGATCCTAGTGAAGACTTCTAATAATGGAGAATACAGAGTTTAAATTGGCCATCTCTAAGCAAGGTTCCTAGTGGTGGAACTGGGTTGCATAACAAATGAGTTGTTTCAGATGGTCCCATGGAGAAACCTAATTTTAGGACAGAGAGTTGCTATCCACAAAAGGACAGTTGGTCCCATCACTAAAGATAATATTTGCACAGCTCATTGAAAGTGGAGAGGTAGAGTCAGTCTCTACATAAAGCCCCGACCCCTACTATCTAATATCTCTGTTGTTGGAATAGACTCTGTAGGCTACCAAAAGAGAAATGTGGACACCAATTCGGCACAAAACCTTTAACCTACAGTCTGTACTGCCTGGAAGATGTGCTGAGGCAATGCTGGGACAGAACTTGTGGGAGTGGCCAAGCAATGTTGATTCAACTTGGGGCCCATTCTACAAGGAGCCTATGCCTGGTATTGTTTTGATGGCCATGATCCTGAAACTGAATAGCCTAGAGACATAGGGTAGAACCTATGTGTGTGTGTGTGTGTGTGTGTGTGTGTGTGTGTGTTTGTATATATACAATCATATTTACAAATATGATTGCAATAGTCAATGAGCTGTGCAGATATTGTCTTCTGCAATGGGGCCAACTGTCCTTTTGTGGAGGGCAACCGTCTGTCTTAAAATCAGGGATCTCTGTGGAGGCCCAAAGAGGCCAAAGGCCAGAGAGTTTTGAGACTTGTTTTTAGTTCAAGATTATTGTGCTTCTAACTCAACAAATGTCCCACCTAGTTGTAAAAGAGAGTTCTGCTCTCTCAAGGCTACTGTAAACAGGTGTGGCTAGTTGCCAGACCTCCTGCTCCTGAAATAGGGAAGTAGTCGGTTCCTATCTAAAACAAAAGTCTAAGGAACCAATTGGGTTCTTGTTCCCTTTATGGAAATAACATGGGATTCCAGCCAGGGAGTGGTTTGCCTACAGAGTGTTTGGTCTAGGACATGAGTCAAGGGCATGAGCAATGAATGTACCCCATGACTTTCAATTTGTATGTAATGCAGTCCTTTTGTTCTACTCCTACCTTTTGAAATCAGGGGTATATTAAACTGTTGGAAAATAAAACACCTGACAAATTTTTAGTACTCACTGAAATTCCCTCCCGATACTATCCCATGTGATTCTGCGTTTTATTATTTTTGTCCACGTCTTCGTATTCCTTACTAGATTTCTAGATTCCCACGCCTGCACTCTGGAAGAAAGGTAATCTTGTCAAGGCTGGCCCCTGATAGATCTCTGGGGACATCTCAGATAGCTCAACTGAATGTAACCCAGTCCCTCCTCTAGAAGCCTTGCCTAGAGATGGCCTGTTCAAACTCTTTATTCCTCTTTATATATTCCCCATTATATGTGTATATTTATTTATATATGAACATGTATATAACACATATATATTTATATGTTTACATATATAATTCTTAATGATATTCTACTACATTTATAGACTAGTATTTTCAACAAATCTAGTCATTATCAACAAGGTTTCTTCTGACAGCAGACGGATGCAGATGCAGAGAGAGACTCATAACCAGAGGACACAGAATGAAAATTGGAGGTCTCCATCGGGTCCTTCTCATCAAAGCTTGGAGAACCCTTCCTAAAAAGGGGCTGAAAGACTGTACTAGTCTGAGGCAATGGAGGACACTAGGAGGGCATAGCCCACTGAATCAACTAAGCAAGGCTCATAAGGACTCACAGAGACTAAATTGCTGCCGGAGGCCTTGTGTGGTCTTCACTAGGTCCTCTACATATATATTAATTAGATTAATAATTTTGTGGAAGTGATAGTATCTATGACTCTTTTACCTGCTCTTGAGATTTTTTTTCCTCCTGTTGGGTTGCCTTGTTTAGCAAGGTTTTTATCTTGTCTTATTGAATTTGGATTTGTTTTATCTTGTAGGCCTGTTCTTTTCTGAAGGGAGAAGGAGGGGATGTGGATCAGAGAAAGGGGTGGTGGGGAGGAACTGGGAGAAGAAATTGTGGTCAGAATTTATTATATGAGAGAAAAAGCTTTTTTCAATAATTATAATGATAATAATTATAATAATAATATACTTTAGAATTCACTGGAAAACTTTCATATCCCATTCATAATAACTAAATAAATTAAATAGTTATGTAGACATCTACCTAACTGAAGAAGAGAACACAGTTACATGAAACTTCAAGACAATGAAAGTAAAATTAAAAACAGAAAGCAAATAAAGAACTGAAAGATATCCCATGCTCTAGGATTCATAGAATTGATATAGTAAAAATGGGATGCTATCAAAACTGAGGTATAAATCTAATATAAAACTTATCAAAATTCTGACATATTTAAAATAGCCATAAAAATAAGAAGTTATATGGGTCCACAAAATTCAATGGGTATCTAAAGCAACATTTCTTTATAATTCTATTTCATAATAAACACTTAGGTTCTCTGTACATATTGCTATAAGGAGGAGTTTGAAATTATCACATGAGCACAGAGATCATTCCAAGATTCTAATTTCAGTTCTGCTGAACAAACATCTAAAGTTAGGTCTCTAGATCTATGGTAGTTCTACTTCATTTTAATTTTTGAAGAACCATGAACACTTTTCATAGTGACTATGTAATTCCATGTAATAATGTTCAAGGTTTACAAAATATTCATTTCCTTTCCAAAGTATTATTTTTATTAAAATGAATATCTTGACATGTTATGCCATGTTTCACTTTGGGTTTAAATTGTATTTCCCGGATGATGAATGTCTTGGGAACATTAACATACTTGGTAGCTTTTTATATCTTCTCCATAGAAACATATGTACTAATTCTTAATTTGTGTTTAATTTGTTATTTGTTTATGTGTGTTCTTTTTTCCTTAGTTATAAAAATTTAGAAGAAAAATTTTCATCAAACACATTATTTATATATTTAGTTTTCATTTGCTATGTGGTGTGTGTGTGTGTGTGGTATACATCCATGCCCCACAGTGCATCTGTAGAAATAAAAGGTCAAATAATGAAACTGATGTTTCCAATCTCCACACTGTTCCTGAGGATCAAACTCACATCTTAACGCATGGCAGCATGAGTCATTTGACCATTCTCCCTTGATTTCTTATTTTTAAGTTACTATTTTAGTCATTCAGTGTTTCTTTAGCTATGTAGAATTTTATTTTCAATTAATGTACAATAAATTTAAATGAAAATTGAGATGTAAAAATGCACTAAGCTCCATGTCAGACAGAGATAATTACAATTTTTTTTTCTAGGAGTTTTATCATTTTGGGTCATAAACTTAAGTATTTTGTGTACTGTTAATTGCTTTTTGTGTGCTGCTTAGGAAAAGCACTAGATTGTTTTATAACATGGATCTCCTGTTTTCCAGGTATTGTTGATGAAAAAAAACATTATTTATTTCTTCATTGTCTTGGAACCCTTATTAATTGGTTAAGTAGCATTGGGGACTTTAAATAAAGTGAGCTGTCAGAAAATAGTTTCTTTCATAGTAGACTATTATTTTCCTGTATTTTGTTAAAATGTATGTTTGTTCTTCTGCATTTCTATGCCAATTGACTTGAGAGTAAATAACATTATTGAATGCAAATATAATACTTATATTTCATAAAGCAACATAAAACACAGTATGTGCAGAAATAGTTTACTGTTTTGAAAGTCTGAAAATCCTAAAACCAAAATACATTTTTCTTAAGGCAACCAAATGGTAAAATATTAAACATATTCTCTATTCTTTTAAAAAGCAAGCCTTCTGGCTCACAGAGTGGATTTTAGCACTTCATAAGGAGAATGCCAACTCTAAAGACTGGATTGCTGCTTCAGTAAGGTTGCTTCTTCCTCCAAGGAAGATTGGATAATGTTCCTAGAAATTCTTTCAATTTCATGATGCTTTTTTTTTTTTTCAGGCAAATACAAAATTGTGAAGCCCTTAAGAAGTTCCTGACAACTCCCTCATGGGTAGTCAGTCAGTGTCACTGTCAAAGCAATTGGAAACCATACTTTATTTCCCCCACTTGATCCATATCCTTCAATCAAGTCTATCCCAGGAGAAGAAAGAGAGATGTTATTGTCAAGCCAAACAACTGGCTGAAAAATTGTCACTTTTAACTTGGAGACGGAGAAAAAGAAAATAATAGATCTAGGTATGGAAATTTTACTTCATATCCAGAATCAAACTGTGTAAATAACACCCTACTAAATTTCCAGGTGTGGAAATTGCATGTATTTCTGACTATGGGAAATAATTAGATTCTTATAACGTGCTAAAAATAACATTCATTATTTCTAGTCTTTCATTCATGACCCATGTGTATTTAAAGAATCCACTCTATCATGAAAATATCTTAAAATGACCCCTTAATTATTTCTGTTTATTAAATAAAAAGTGAGACGCATTATACATGCAGGAAAAATTAAATTTACCATTCAGTGAATAAACTATTTTGACAGGTATGTTCCTTTTTGTAATAATAATTTCCTTATTGTTTTATTTGAACTATGTAGTGTTATATATTTTACTATCCATAAGACTATTAACACAGTTGTTTTTTGTGTTGAAAAATACATACACGAGGAGATACTGAAATTTGTAAAGGAAATTGGATGAATGTATGAGTCTGCCAAGTTGCTAACAATGTCTGTTATAAAACAATAACCCTCTTAAGAAAAAGAATTTATCAGAAACTTTTCTTTGTTCTTTGAAAATATCATCTTTATACATTATAAATCATGTTTTTACAATGTATAAAGATGATATTTTTCTTATTTATCTGCCACTTCCTCCTTCCAGCTCCCCTTAGTTTCATGTACTCATCTTACCCCTAACTTCATATCTCCCCTTTGTTTTGTTGTTAATAACACCCTGAGAACAATTCATGTGCATGGATGTATGGTCATTGACTGAGGCATAATCAACTGACTAGTGCATGGACAACTGACTATTGCTAGTGGAAATTTTCTAAGAGGTTTAGCAAATATTTTAATTATTCATAACTAAATATCATGGGGAATATCAAGTAAAGCTTATATTAGAGTAATTAATGTTAATATTCTTGAATTTTTTTCTCCTTCTTAGTATACTTGTTATTAAGTGGAGACCAAATAAAAACAATATTTTATATCATTTTGATAAATTGTTCCAAATAGGTGGAAAATTATATTTTTGGAATTTTATACCACCTGCCTCTAGGATTGCTAACCTAAACTCTGCAAACTACAAATTTGTGTTCTTGATTTCAAATGCAAGAAGAGTATAAATGATTTGATTTGAAAATTTCTCCAAGAAATGTCATATTTATGACATCAAATATTCTTTCATCTTGATAACTATTAACAATCTGAAAGTTAGTATACATAATCAGAAATTGCAGAAGCCAAATAGAAAGTCTCTTTTTTTCCATTCTGCTCTACTAACCTTTGAATGAAGTTTACTTATGATGGGAAAAGCACCCTGTTTAATAATAGAGCAAAATAAAAGGCAACCATCAGACCTCAACTGAAGTCTACATTGACAATGATGAGCTCACCAATTGACATTGTTTTCATCCAGAGGATGAAATTTCTGAGGATGGTTTCAATGTTTGTGTAATAAAAGGCTTTTACCCTTCTGTCTTGAAAGATCATCTACTATTAAAAGGGGAAATAACTTAAGTTTTAATGTAAGGATAATATGGACACAAAGATATCAAGAGGCCATTGGTGGTTTTGGGATTTTATATAATTTTTAACCTTTTGGAAGATTTCATCTATAAATACCCAAGCATTCCTGTGTATCCCAATGCCTCTCAAATTCATGACTTTTCTCTTTAATTATTGCTTTTCTACACACACACACACACATGCATACACACACACACAAACACACACACACATGCATACACACACACGCATACACACACACTCAACCTATTGAACCCATTAAATGTTATTGTATGTACACGACTTGGGATTTGGGAAACTACCAGGGTGCTCATCTCACCCTAAAACATATTACACTTTTTTGGAAGTCATTATTTCCTGGTACCTTTTTATCTAGTTGTGGCAACATGTGAAATTCTTCCCCTATCCACACTGACACATCAATTGGTGTTGTTATTATGAGATATTGTAGAGATTTCATGGTTGCATTTTTCCTTTTCCTGTCTAGAAGACACTATTTTGAATCAGACATGCTGGGTCTCCTGATGTTCTATTTTTTTCTACTAGGCTTCCAAGATTTTCTATAGACTTTATAAGGATAATTATTAGGAATATGATTAGAAATTGCATTTTTATAGGTAAACAGTATTAGTAGGTTCTCCTTTGGGTCTATGTCATCTCTAGCTATGGATAATTTGTTAGATTTATAGTGCTAGGCATGAGTTTTCTTCTACTGAGTAGACTTTAAGTTCAACTAAACATTTGTCAGTTTCAACCAAGATATAATTGTCACTATAACAGTAGTGCTGGGCCAGTCATTGCAGTTTATAGACATTACAGCTGGGTATGAATATTGATTACTTTTCTCACTTAGTAATTTGCATACCAACTTCTAATACTATGAGACTCAGTCGTCAGGTAGGAGATGTCTAGGTCAGTCTCAGCTTGATTCTTCCATGTCCAATATCCAGAGTGTGTGATGTCTTAAACAATATACTATTACCTTTGAGTTGGGAAAGGCAAAAAAGAGGCAATGACAATAACATATATAGGTCTGCAAGTGTCTTGGACTCTTGGACTTCAATGATCGACAACTTGAAGTTATAGTTTCTAATTTTTTTCGTGTGTTCACTTAATAGATATTTTCTCCCCTAGAGTATATTGGTAAAACAAGTCTAATAAGAGGGCTGTGGGAAGACAAGTTAATGTGACAGTGATACATGAAAGAGATCAGATGTGTGTTCCTCACATTGCTCTGACATCATATATAAGACAACAGCTTTGAACAAGCAAAACTTTAAGATAAGTAGAAAATATTGCTCCAACAGAAACTAAGATTTTAAAGTTTTTGCAAACTTGAAGTTTTGACATTGTAAACTGTACATGTTTTACATGTGTAGCTATCAACTGTTTACCTTCTGAATGGTGTTTATTTGATAGCTTGTGCTGGCTATCTTTTGTGAAATTTTATGAGCTATTTGTAAAGAAGTAGCATCAATTCAGAAAATGCTTTTATAAGATTGGCCTTTAGGGAACCTACAAAA
The DNA here is from genome assembly GCA_004026605.1 of Ondatra zibethicus. Classification (NCBI taxonomy): domain Eukaryota; kingdom Metazoa; phylum Chordata; class Mammalia; order Rodentia; family Cricetidae; genus Ondatra; species Ondatra zibethicus. The sequence continues at coordinate 45,424 of PVIU01015692.1, forward strand.
TTTTTTTTTATTAATTATTGTAAAATCTTAGCCCATTAATATTAGTGCCACCTTTGAACAGCTGTCTTGTGTTATAAAAAAAAGAACCTAAGAAATCTTTGAGGAACAAACCATTAAGCAATATTTTCCTTTATACCTGTATACTTGTTATCATTTGCGGGGTGGGGGGACTTAGCTATTATGGTTGCAGTAAGATCAAATATTGAATTAGTTTAATTTGAATTTTTCTGATGGCCTGTAATGCTGAACATTTTTTTTCTCAGCATTGGTATCACAATTTTTGAGGACACTCTGCTTAATTCCATGCCCCATTTTGATATTGTTTTCTTAATGTTCAGGGTTTTTTTTAATCTTTTTTTTCTTTTGCTTTGTTTTTTGAATATTTTGGTTATTCTTGCCATGGGAACTCCTTCAGCCAATATCCTTTAAGATACTGACCCATCTTGGGCATGATCTCATGTACTATAAATACAAATGAAAAGAGTGTCTGGGCCTCTTGGCTACTTAATTCGATTTTAGCTCCCAGCATACGCAAGGGACTGTGGATTTCTGTTATTTCTGTAAGTTTATTCACTAATAAAGAAATCTTTGTTATACTCCATTACATGCTATTTTGGATCTTATTTGTATGCCAACAAATTTATGCCTATGTGGCCTGAGTCCATTCCTTTTCTGGGCCCTGCCCAGATCCTCACAGCCTCCTCCCACCCCAGGCAGCTGAACTATTCCTCTGGACAACTCGGCAACATTTGGCTTGACAGGCCCACCACAGGGACTTGACAATTTCCCTGTAGCGGCCAGTGCCCCTGTGTCTTGGTCCTGCCTATTGTTGCCTGCTGATTTCTGCCGCAACTGCTACATAGATTTTCTGGCTTCTGCCAGGCCTGTTATGATCAGGCCAAGCTCTGACTCCAGGAGCAGTGTCTCTAACCCTTCACCTGAAACACAGGCTCTCATTCAGATCTGCAAATGTCTGGCCTGAACTCTGGCCAGTAACCTCGTGGCTTGTGACTGTCTGCAAGCTCTAGGTTTCTGGACCTTTTGTCCAACTCATACCTTCTCTATATGTGTTGTTTGCTGCTATTAACTATTAAAATAAATTTGTTAGTAATTCTAAGTCTCAAGTAATATTTCTGGCCTGTATTGCTGCTGCAACTGTGATACTTGTTGGCCAATAAAGATTATTATACCTAAAACAATTTTTCGAAAATTATAATGGAGCTTAAGTAATTTGATTAATAAATAAATAAACACATAATAAATAAAATTGAAAATTGCAAACCAACCCCAAGATAATTGCAGACACTATCACCATCTAGAAATTTAACAATATTTTTGTTCTACTATGGATGGAATTCTATAAGAGCTGTATGTCTTACCTTGTATATAAACTTTTCTGGCCATGGCAACTATAAGCTTGTTTTTCACATTATATTCTTAAAGAAATGGTTCAATAATAGAGTAAAAAATGAGAAACATTTAGGAAGGATACAGTCTTTAGATGAAAGGATTCATACTATTCAAAATGATAACCTAAATATGGCAGGCAAAATTCACCACATGTCAATGGGTTATGAAATTTTAAAAAAGGGCACTGAGAGATTATCTGGAAGGATTCATATTGTTGAAATTGATAATCAAAATCTGTTTTTTTATATATTTTCTCCATATTCTTTTATATTTCCATTAAAAAAAAGAGTTACATTTCCTCCCCTTCTCCCAGTCCCCTCCCGCTCCCCCCATCCCGCTGCTTCCTTAAAAGAGGGCATGGTGCCCAGCACTGTGGGAAGTCCAAGGCCTTCCCCCCTCCATCCCGTCCTAGGAAGGTGTGCATCCAAATCAACTAGGTTCCCAAAAAGATAATACATGCAGAGGAGATAGGTCTTAGTGTCATTGTTGATGGCTTCTCATTCTGCCCTCATTGGCAGCCACATTTAGAGAGTCCAGCTTGATCACATGCTCATTCAGTCCCAGTCCAGCTGGATTTGGTGAGCTCCCATTAG